>VZTM01042656.1:96840-152606 GCA_013400555.1 Jacana jacana
TACTTTGACCTATTAATCAGTTAGCATCAGGACTCACGACTTAATGAGTTCCTCTGAAACTGAAAATTTGTAAAACTGAGAAGAGGGAACCTAGAACAAGGCAGGAGAGCACAACTGCTGCCCTGTTGCTGCCTCAGAGACACAAGACTCAAGAGCTGGACTGAAGCACTTCTACAGGTACTTCCTTGGCAGCCATAGACATCCATGAAAGTAAGGGAAAGGGAAGGATCCTTTAGGTTCTGATGGCTCATGGGATTAAATTCAGGTTGGTGCATGACTTGAAGACTTACTGGCTATGAAGAACCTACCAAAGGGAAGGCCAGCAAGGAGAGGAGAGCTGCTACTGCATTCAACTATCTCTTTGTTAGGGAAAAAATAGATTTGGCTAAGCTTCCCCACCCACCCTGCCCATGTGATTTCCACATCTTTCAAGCTGTCAAAATCACAAAGCAGCGAGGCATGTGCCAGCAACCTTTAGTTGGTGTTGATGTAAATGTCTTCCAGGCATGGACAGTTTGTGAAGAATCTTTAGATTTGTGCTAACGTATGTATGGTGAAAAGCTCCCCGCTATCGTATTGTGTTATGATAAGCTGGAACATCTTTTTGCAGCATTTTGCCTGGCAGACTTTCCATATAAAGCTGGGGTTTTTTTGTAGCTACAGTTGTTAGCTTAAAAAGAAGAAACCCCCTGTAATCTGGGAGCCTCCAGGTACTTTTGCTTGTGAGGCTAACTGGAGGTGGAAGCACGTATCTTCTGGTTTGATTTTGGGTTTTTTGTTTGGTTGGGTTTTTTAATTTTCCATTTTTTTCAGGGTATGCACAAAGATGCTACTTCCTTGCAGAAAGGATAAATAGCCAAAAATGCTTTCCTTCCTACCAGTTCTTTTAGCACTGAGCAGAAGTTCCCCTTCAGTCCTTGTACTGGGACCACATTTTGTCTGTCCAGACTCTTATCTATCTTCTCCATTCCTAAGCTTTCCACAGCATTGCCTGATGCTTTTGTAACATATGGTGCCATCACTGCTGCGCGTAACCCTGCTCAAAACCATGCACAGGCTTAAATTCCTGAACAAACTTGCAGAACCTTGTGTTCTGGATGGAGACGTGTCTTCTGTTTCTGCAAGCCTAAAATTAGCATTACAGCTATGTGAACCTATGGAGAAGCATCATGACTTCTCAAAAATATTTGGAGTGAAAGAAAGTGTTGAAACTATCAACTTCAGTGAAATTTAACTTGACCTGTATTGCTAGGAAATTGCTGACCACAGTAAAATTTTGCTGGGCAGGGGGTGGGTGGGTGACTAGACTTCAACACATTGGCAGTTTCATTTGCTCCAAAAGTAACACTTGGTTAACTTCAGGCTGAAGTCACTGCTTGTTTAAGTCTGTTAGCTCCAGACTTGGCAGTTTCGAATTTAATAGCACCTCAGACACTATTTATTCTTGTGCTAGTTCTAGCTTCTAATGCCATCTCTCACCAAGCATAAAGCACCCATGCTGCAGAGTACCTGCTTCTGCAAACAGAGAAACCCAAATGGTGAGCTTGCCTTCTACCTTTCCTGATCTCCCTTGAGCTGTATTGGCTGCAGAGGTCATGTGGGAGCCCACTGGAATGGTTCCTTGGAGGGTCTCGTTGAAAGCTGTTTATTTGAAACACGTGGTATGAAATGCCCTGCATATGATCTCCTGTTCCCATGAGACAACAGCGGGTCTGAAAATTTGCTAGCTGCTTTGGGTGTGGACCAGACCAGGGAAGGTTGTAGTTGAGCCACAGTGCACATTTTTATTGCTTGGAGGTACTTTTGTTGACAGATTTATTGTCCAGTCACAGCTTTATGCAGTTAGCCTTTGGCAGTTCATTTTTCTTTATACTAAAACTGGATTGTTTCACATACTCCAAAACAAGCCACATTTTCATAAATGAAATAGCTGTCTGGCCATTTTTCACAGGAACAGTGTCCCACTGAGTAGCACTTCTCACCATCTGAACTGCAGAACATGGTACTAATAGCAGTGAGAAAAGATGATGCTGGTTTGAGGGTTTTAGGCTTTAACGTTTATTTTCTCAGAGACAAAGTGTGATGGCCATGAAACCTCAATGGTGCCAGTGTGGGCTGCCCTCATTAGTGGGGTAACAGATGTGTAAGCTGTCTGTCTTGTGCCCTGAGAGAAGAATGCGGGTGGGGAACTGAAGCACAGAAAGATGGAGATGGGTGAAGCTGGTAATATTCAAAAAACTAACTAAAAAAGCCCACCCACTAAAACCACTGTGGTTAAATTGACAAAGATTGTGAATCTGAGCCATACATCACTTCCACAGGAAGCTGGAAGCAGGGAAGGAGCTTGGGCTCAGATTGTGTCACTGTCTGATATGAGCTTTAACCACTAAAACCTCCTTACTCTCTAGGTCCCTTGGCAGTGAAAAGAAAATTGAGCAAGCCGCTGAAAATCTTGGACCTGAAGAATATACAGCACTTCAATATCTGTGTGAATGAGGTCTGCTGTTCAGAGCCTGCAATTAATCTACCTTGTACATGGAAATGGGTTTCCATTTCTTTTGCGGGAGTATGGTGGAGGTGACCTTGCAGAGATGCTGTTCCTCATGAGCTTTTCACAGCCTTGGCCCCGTGTAATGTAACGTGCCCTTGTCAGCATGGAGCCTGAAGTGCTTTATACTTGTGAAAGTTTCCTTTGTTGGCCAAGTCCAAGTGTGATCAGAGAGTTTCTCAGCAAAACTTGGCATTTCTCTTCTTTGAAAGAGACTTTAACATGTTTGTTCTATTCATGCAGAGCATCTTGAAAGGCCTGGTCTATTATGTTTGGCCATTTTCAAGCAGAAGAACAGATTTTCTTGCAGAGAGTAATGTTACTTGCAGAAAGCAGCTGGAGAAATAATTTAGCAGCTGCAAACTTATTTTTAAAAGCACTATTTCCACACTAGTCTTCCCAGAGAATGCAGCAGCCTTCTCAGAGGCTGTCTGCTCAGTGACATTTAATTGTTCCTTGCTCTCTGGCTTTATAACTCCCATCTAAATTGTGAGTCAAATGTGACTCTAGAGGGTGTGTTGGGTGTGCTGAGCAAGGATGTTGTCTCTGCTCTTTTGACTTCATCGTTTGTAGCTGTTGGCATCTTTTGGCTCATTCACTGAAGCTTGCAGATGCTGCTGTAGGCATCGCAGTCACCTTTGCTGTGGGGTGTGCGTCATGTGGATCAATGGGAAATTTGGCCATAGATAGGGACATACATTCACTACAAACTGAAGGAGCTATTCTTAACAGATTCCTGTGTGATGCAGTTTGTGTGGGATGTTTTAGTTTTGAGCATTTTTTTAAAAATCTTTTTTTGGTGGAGGAGAAACAAAAAAGGCAGCAGCAGCCTAAATCGATGTCCATCCAATACTCTATTGTGCTTAAAGTGAGGAGTGTGCCTGCTAATGTGAAGGGATGTGTCAGCTCCTCTGTAACACATGGCCAGCTGTGTGGTGTTATGCTCTGAAAAAGTTGTGTGGTAGGAGAAGGAACATAAATGATGTTTCTCAGGATTGGAACTGGCAATGTTTCTTCTCCAAACCATATTTTGGAACGTGTGTAACCTGTGTCCTGCTGTTGCAGCAGATCAGCCTCAAATACTCTGCTGGCTTCATGTCAGCCCCAAGTGTTTTCAGATCCAGCTTGATGGTCACCATCCTAGCCTGTCTTATATACTCGCGAGATAAGACTTGGTGATCCTTCAAAACTCCTGAAAGTAAGGAAATGTATATGTCCCACTCTCAGTCCTCTTCCCAAAGGAGCATCTTTTAAATGCTGGAAATGCTGGAGGCATGGAGAGCCTGTATTGGCACAGCAAATCAACTTTTGACTGTTGTATCCTGGGTTTTCTAAAGACCTGGGAATGCTTCACACTGTGCAGATGTCTTGGAAAGTCAAAGGAACTGTGTCTAGCCCAGGGACCTAGTAATGCATTTCATCCCATGTAATCTCTAATGGTTCTCTGCTTCACAACCTTTGTTCAGTTTGTTCTTCGTTGTTGACAGCATGTGACAATTCATAGAAATGGCCTTATAACTTTCTTCGGGAGCCAAAAGAACTTAATGACTGTAAAGCTGGTGTTCAGAGAATATAATTTCATCTGATTGTGCTCAGCTGACAGTAGGTCAGCCTCATGATCCTTGATGCTGGCCCTTCTGTATCCAGACCTTTCTATGTGTGCAGCTTCAGCCTTGGAGATAAACTTGTGAAGTCAAATACTTCTCAAGATTGCAGCACAGATTCCCTGCCTCCTGCATTCTAGCCTCAATTCACAAAATACGTGCTTGTCTTCCCTTAGTAAAATATGGTTTAAATCTGTTTTTTCTAGTCTGAACTATAGAACTTGTTTTCAGAGCTGACAACACAAAGTGATTAGCAGCAATTGCAAGTTGAAAACGATCCTTACACCTTCTCAATTTATAGGACATTGGCATCATTGTCTGCAAAAGGTATTCCACGCCTCTTTTCCCTGCTTTGTTGTTATACTGCAGATAGAAGATTTCTTTGAGGCTCTTTGACCTTATTTCTTGCCTATTTCTTGTGTGCTTGTAAGTATGAATTTTGGGGCAGTGCCTGCTGGCTCTTTGATGACAGCTTGAAGGAGCATGTCATTGCCCTAAATGATTTGTTTTGCTCACTTTGTACCTGTGATCTCTAACACGAACAGTCTGCCTTTACACTTTTTTTGTCTAGTTCTACATCTCCCCTCTTGCCTTGGTGCAGCCACTGCATGTGTCTTGCAGCTGCTTAACCAGGAGCAGCTGAGGCTGGCTGGGATGGCATGGAGGCAAGGGGGTTGTGTTCAAAAGGCTTTACACTGCTCTTACAACATCACCCTAATCAATGTTGTTTCAAATAATACCTTGAAATGATTTTTTTTTTTTTAAATTATTTTTTTTGGCACAAATTCCTTGACTCAAGTACAGGGAGATCAGCAAGAAGGGAGGAACACTTCCGAAACCCAGCAAGCAATGCCCTCTGGACGTGTGTGAGTATGTGTGTACATTGCAAAGTCATCAGTCATTCAGTTGTTGATTCAAAGTTATTCTGGTTTTACAGCGGGCTTGTTCCCAGCTGAGTTATAGCCACAGATGGTAGAAGAAAACTTTACGCCTTTCAGAGTGTAGTCCTTACCTAGATCTTATTTGTTGCTGTCTTTTGTGGTTTGGTTTGACTTCTTGTTTCCGTGGGGATGCCATAGAGATGGAGAAGGTAGTGCTCAAAGAGTGAATTTTGCCCTTGTTTCTGATAATTGCTTCTGATGGGAGCAATAGTGTTTATTTCTTCCTTCATGTTGTCTCCAACAGCCAGAGAATGGTCTCTACTGGGGAGCAACATGATCTGGAGAAGAAGCTTAAGCTGGTGCTTTTCTGAGATGTAGGTATGTGGTGTGGGTGCTCAGTGGGGTCTCTGAGTACAAATGCAGCTGTGTGGGACTGGCTTAGAAGTGTGATGAGAAAGCAGAAATAAATCTTATGTCTTGTACAGTTTGTAATTATAAAAGGCAGTTAAGTTGGGAAAGGTGATCTGCAAGTAAATGTGACACTTGTTCTGGGTGTATGGGATTGTGCTTAGGTGAAAGAGGCTAAAAAATCCCAAGCCCCAGCTGGAGGTTCTGATACCTAATACAGTGTCCCAAGCATGATCTGGGCTGCATTAAGATAGGACAGTGTCTGGTTATGCCCTTGCTGGACTTGCAAATAAGCTGTTTGTTGGTCTGTGTATTGTGTTTGTCTACTTCACACACTCACTCTGCAATTCATAATGTTTTGGGGTTGTTTTTATAATTGGCTAAAGAACATTTAAAATTATTTCAGGTTTGTATTTAGTACCTTGGGGAAGGGATTATCGTTTGGCCCTGAGGAGACCTTGTTAAGTGAGAGAGAAAAGGGAGACAAACCCTTTGTGTTTGAACTCAACGTGTTTCCCCTAACCAATGCTGGTCTGATCCATAAAGGCTGCCAGGTGCTTCAGAAGAGGAGAGGGGTAGTGCTGGAATTTAGCTTTTCTCTGGAGCTGTTGCAGTCAAGTGGGACCAAAGTCAGCTGTGATGGGAAGAACTTTGTGTGTGTTAATGTGGCTGGGGATACAAAGCATCTCTGTGTAGGGGACAGCCAGCCATGTTCATGCAACCAGTTCTAGACACAGAGTGTGGTCACCTTTTGGCCTTACAAATATATGTAGTTCTTGGGTCATTTGAGTTTAAGATTACTTTATTTGTCCTAAAAGGCTGAGATTATACCTATAATAATAGTAGTATTTATATGTAGATATAATGCTGCTATGTCTGCGTTTCCAAAATGCAATGGGAAATGTTTATTCTTTGATGGTTGGTTGGTATAACTACAGAATTACTAGTAAAGGTAGGAAAATAATCCACCTTTAAGAGAGTGCTCTCTGTTCATATTCATTGCTGTTACTCTTTACTATGTTCTTTAAAGTGGTAAATGCATACATTATTGAACAGCCAATTCATTCTCAGGGGCACTTCTTAGGCTATAAAATATTGCTTCATGTAAGCCTTTTAGCTTGAAAAAGGACAGCAAACGTAAGCTGGACTCTCTTTAAAAATGTAAAATGTTAAATTTACCTGTAATATGATCTTTTTTTTTTTTTTTTTTTTTCCTGAGTCAGATACTGCTTGCTGAATATCTGCCTGTGACCTGTGAACTTTACAAAAAGTTTACTTATTTCTGCATCACATGGTGGGAGTGCAGGTTCACAAATGATGCTCTGAGTGTCTTGGTGAAGTACCTGCAGTGTCTATGAGGGAACTCAAATCACTTGCTTTCAGTTGAAGATTTTTAGAGTTTAAAGCAAACTTTTGCTGTCCGTCAGCCATAAAGATCTGTCTGCTCTAGGAAAATGCCTTGGGGGCAGAGTATTTCACATCTTCCCTTGCTTTCCTCCTTGCTTCCAGTCTTGCCAACTGGAGTTTTCAACAGTTGAATTGCAGCATATGCTAAGAGCTTGCTAAAGGCTTAAGACAAACTTGTGGAAATGCTTTGTAATTCAGAACAGTGGGAAAAGTATTGAAGTTCTCTTTGCCAAATAACACAAATTCATGTCCCTCTGGAAAACATGAGGCTGCTTTCCTGAGCAGATGATGCTTGTGTACTCTGTTGTGGGGGCTACAGTTGGGTATCGCACGGGTCATCTCCTCTCCTGCACTGATTCTTTCAAGTCCTGGCAAAGTGCACTTGGAAGAGCAAGTGATGAGGAGTGAGCAGTCAGTCTGCATTGTGCAAGCGCAACGTGAAATGGGAGACCCCAGCAAAGCTGGTGCTGGCTGGGTACCAGGCGCAGTCTCTGGTACACAGGACTAGATGGGGCTGGTGAGCTGCCTTTCCCCGCTGAGACTTCTGTTTCAGGTCAGGCTTGTGGAAGTATTTCCCATTTCCAGGTGAGGTGACCTAGGCCTGAACTTTTGGCTGTATTGAGAAACCTGCTTGCACAAAGTGATCGTGAAGCTGTGCACACTTATTCAGAAAGCCACAGAGGGGCACACAAGCTAAGGTCAGTGGTGCACATACCCTACTGTCCAGTCCTTTTATGCTCCCTTGCTCTCTGAGAGAACAGATGATGTAGAAATGTTCCATCTATTCTCAACAGGCAAAATATCTCTTTTTACTAGAATAAGTAAAAGGGCAGGAATTGTAGAATGGTTAGAGTTGGAAGGGACCTTAAAGATCATTGAGTTCCAACTTCCCTGCCATGGGCAGGGACATCTCCTACTAAACCAGTTTGCTCAAACTCTTGTCTAGCCTTGTCTTGAACATTTCCAAGGATTGGGGCATCCACAACTTCTCTGGGCAACTTGTGCCAGTGTCTCACCACCCTCACAGTAAAGAATATCTAACATAAATCTATCTTCTTTCAATTTAAAACGGTTACCCCTCTTTCTATCGCTACACTCCCTGATAAAGATTCACTCTCCTTTCATGTAAGGTCTCCCTGGAGCCTTTTCTTCTCCAGGCTGAACATTCCCAGCTCTCTCAGAGTGTCTTCGTAGGAAAGGTGCTCCAGCTCTCTGGATCATCTTCAAGGCCCTCCTCTGGTCTCCCTCTAGTGGTCCATGTCCTTATGTTGGGGACCCCAGAGCTGGATGCAGTACTCCAGGTGGAGTCTCATGAGAGCAGAGTAGATGGGCAAAAATGGTCCCTTTAGCTGAATGAAAGTGCCCTTCTGTTGGGGAGGAAGGAGACTTTGAGTTTCTTAGGGAACTTGTACAGTGACTACAGATACTGAATTTGAGGGACTGCATTTTAGTATTGAGTTTTGCTTCCATCTTTGATTCTTTGATAGGCCTGTATGTTGAGTATCGTCTGCAAATCTGTTTGTATTTAACTTTTTGAAGCAGGGTGGTTTTCAAGTGAAAATTCAGTTACCCTTTTCAGGGCTTTGGGATGTAGATTAAGGAGGAAAATTTGGGAAAAAAAAATCATGGTATGAAGCATCAAAATGTTGTGATCTGAGAGTGAAAGCTAACGAATGTTATCTTGGGCTTTCTTGGAGGGAAAAAAGGGTCATCACTTGCGTTCTTCAATTCACACTTGTGGTTGGGATTGGAGTTGAGAGTGAAACTTCTTGCATGGATGGCTAAATCAAAGTCTTGTGTAGGTTAGTGATGACTATTGGATGTTTTTCATTATGCTATTTATATTATTCATGCATACTGCTCATTCTGTGGTGTGAACTGCCTTTATGTCTTCAACTGTGGTCACCTGTGAGATGTCATGCAAAGCTGAATTTCAACAGTCTTTGAAGGGCCATGACATTTCTTTTTATAACTGCAGGATGAGGACTCAGCCTTGCTTCATGGATGAGGAGTGTTGCCCTTTAAGAACTACATAGGGAAGAGATTTTTCAATTGGTCCGATTCATGCTGAACTGTTTGGAAGCTCATATAAAGTTTTAGAAAGTCATGGAAACAAGAGGGTGAATCCAGGTAGAGGCTGATGATGTGCTGTGAAGTCAATGGGAGCTGCTCCAGTGACTTCAAGGATGAGAGCCCACCCATTGGGACAGTCTTGCGTGTGCTTTGGTAATGAAGAAAAGACATTGCCTATTGTTTTGTGTGGGGAAATGAAGGCTTACTGTAGGTGTGAATCTTCTTTGGTAACAGCTGACGTGTCCATGTAATATTATGGAAGACCTGAAATACTGGCTTTTGCTTGTTTTCAATCAAAATTTCTTTTAGCTTTTGCAAATAAACAGGAAAAAAATCAAAGCAGGAATCAACTAAGGTTGATGCTTGGTTTTGACTAACTTGGTGTCAAGGCAGGGCCAGGACTATAGTTCCCGATGTTACCAGTGTGCTAAAGCTGGTGCAAACAGTTCTGCTGAGCCTGGGGACAGCATTACAGAGTGAGTCAAAAGGCATCACGTCTCTGCTGTTGTTCACCTGTGGGCTTTGAGTGGCTTTTGACTTGAGCTGTTCACTGTTGGGGTCTGAGGCTTCCGTTCCCAAGAAAGAGCCTCTCAGTGAATTTGGGAACAGTCTTTTCTTTACCTGCCTCTGCATCGTTGCCTGTATGTTGTGTGTAATACTTACCTCCTGTCTTCTGTACTTTTTTTTATTTCTGTATTCCTGCCGATAGGAGTGTGTTTAGTAGAGCACTCTTTTGATATGAATTGATCATTTGTTTTTTTGGGTTTTTTTAATAGGTATATTGCAAGGGATCTGAAAGTGATATAGGAAAGGATTGCTCGTAAGAAGAGAAGCCTCCCTACAAGGCCAACCCTGAAGATGTGGACTGCCATTGTATTCTTCCTGCTGATTTCCTTATGTATATGTGAACACAGTTTTTCTGTCCTGAAAGGGAGAGGAGTCCATGTAGTGCAAATAAACAGACTAACAACTGAAGAGCAGTGCAGGCAGGCTTGTCAAAGCCCGGGTACTTCAGGTGAGGTTCTTGTCCTTTAGCTGGAACTCCAGCTGGGTTTTCTGTTCCTTAAAGGGTCTCCTCTGCTCCCCTAACAACTCTTTCTTAATTCCAGTTGTTTACAGGCATTTACAATTATGGCTTCTCTGTGTAGTCCTGTGGTGCTAAATAACTTATGACAGCTTTGGTTAAATTGAATCCAGAACAACCATTTCCCAGGGCGCCCTTCTAGCTTCTGTAAGAAACAACATGCATGTGTGGTTGGTGTGCACTGGTAGCGTGCAAACAGTGTTAGGTCACTTGAAGAATGATTATTCCATGCTGCCAGATGTTTGCAAGTGAACAGTGCTCTTGCAGGCAGCTGCACCGGAATGAGTAGTCTTTCCTCATTGGTATTTGTGTGGTTTTTCTGCATTAGAAGAAACCAGTTGTATTTTGCAACCCAACACTGGGCTAAGAAGCAAATCTGGGGAGATGAGAGCCTTCCGCTCTCTGTCTGAGATGTCTTTAGTAAGCATTAGACTTCTTAATCAGTCTTTCAGACTTGTCTTTATGAAGGTCCCTATCTTATCTAGCCCCATGGGAAAGTTTGTAGCACCTACAAACAACTGGTGATGTTGTGATGAAGATGAGACCTTGGCTCAGGTGGATAAATGTTTGACGCTCAAGTTGATAGGAACATCATAAAGATGTCTTTTTTTAATGCCCAGTAGTTTCAAACCTTTATTTTAAAAATGATACATCCCTTCGAAGTGGAAAGAAAGTACCTTTAGGCTAAGCATTTTATTTAGGAGGTAAAATATGAATGGCTTTGTCTCCCAGGCACCAGAGCTGTGAAAACTTCAGCTTCTACTTTTTAAGTTGGTAAATCCTTGAGAGCTGACACAGTCAAAGTGACTGTGCTGACTGTTAGGGTCTGTAGCACTGCATGGTTGTCTGTTCCATTTGAGAATCTCTACACACTGTGCACATGTCATCTTTACCTCCTGATACCTTGATAAGGGTAGAAGAGGTGCTATTGGCTGCCTCTGGAAGAGGAGGGACATAAGGAATTTAGTCTGTGTTCAGGTCTGGGAGATGATCTGAGTGCATGTTCTGCCCTACTGCTGACTTCAACCACTGTTTTATAACCTTCACCTTCTTTTCTCCTGACGTGTTTTGTGCAAAGCAAGTAGAGTGTTAGCTTTGGGCAGAGGTTGAGCTTCTAGACTCAGATGACCCACTGCAGCTTCAGGAACCCGTGCAAAACTAAACACAAAAGCTAAACCTTTTCAGGTTTTATGTTTTGTGTTAAATGCACTGGAGCAATTTAATTCCTATTTGTTAATTGATGGCCAGTCTGGCCAGTCTGTTGCACTACTTGGTGTCAAGGGAGATGGAGAAGATACAAACTCTTGCCATAAATGTAAAGCCAGGTGCAGAAAGACCTGAAATGCTTTTTTTTTTTTTTTTTTTTTTTTAATGATTAGCTTTAGGTTTTAGGATCAGCTTTGCTGGTCTTGTTCTCCATCCCACCTTCTCTAAGTATGTATATTTTTGTGCTTTGGTTTTTTATTATGGGCATGAGGCCTGAGACTTAGATGTCAGAATATTTACACCTATGCACCTATGTCAGTAAAGGAGTGGTGATTTGTTATTTTTTTAAGATATTATAGTGTTAAGTTGCTGGCCAAGGTTGCATGGGGAGATGTCTTCATAGCTACATGGCTTGGAGAAGTGGAAAAATAACATTCCTACGTGGCTAGGTTTAATTCTGTGTAATTTATATCCTTGCTGATGTAACATCACTAACTTAAAAGCAGTAGTGCCATTATCACAAAAAGAACCGCTTTTGGTGGTATATTCACATTTCAGATGTGCCCCATAGAAAAGGGAACGCTTGTTGGTCTAGCTATTCCAGCATCACCTTGAATGTCCACAGCAGAGGCTGTAGTTGGGAAATACATCACAAAACAATTGTACCAATATCATGAGGCTGTTTGACAATTTAATCGCATGCTAATAAAAGCAGCAAAATTTTCTAGGGCTGACAGCAAGGGTAGTAGCTCTAACCTCCATAGCTCTGTAGTGCAATGGGTTCAAGTCTCCAGATGCTGCTAGGGTAAGTCATTTACATGACAGAGAAAGTGCCCATCTTAGCAAAGATCTGGCAATCCAGGATTCACAATGCTGGGTGAGCACAGTGAACCTGTTTTGGGAAGTAAGATAAGCTCACGCTCTTCCCTTTTCATCCCCAGCCATATTCAGAGCTCTCCCAAGTTTCTTCCGTGGTGATCAGTCCAGGGCTGGAAGGGAACATCTTGGCCACCTGAACAGTCTATCTCTGAGAACAGAGCCACTTGACTATACTTCTGGGCTAGCTTGCATGCTCTAGGGAAAACAAAGGGAAAACAAGTCATGGCTGCTAGAGCAAATATTCCTGCACCCTACTTCCAAAATACATCTACTTACTTGACTTTTGCTTGCCTTTGGGCATCTGTGATTTCTGTCCAGTAACAGCAGGCTTAAAAATGAAATAAACCAGTTTGGTAGGGCAAGATCTTGGCTTCTGCCTACATGGGTTCCTTTCAAAATAGCTCTGAAGAGCTTCTGTTGTCCTTCTGCATTCTATTTTATTTATTTGTTTTATTTTCTGCCTCCTAATTGGTAGTGAGCGAAAAGGAGCCACTGCATGGCATGTGTCTTGCAGGACACATCACCTGGGGTCTCAATCTGGAGTTGCATCAAAGGGACTACTAATCAGTCCAGTTCAATAGAGGTACCTGGTTCTCCTGGGGAGCAACAGGGGAGTCGTGAGCAGCTGGGTACCATCCTGATGGCAGCAGAAACCAGGCTGCTTTAACTATGATGACCATGTTAGTCTCTTGACCTTTATGAACTGACTGACTTGGATATGAAGCTGATGCAAAAAATGCTGCTTACTTTTTGTTTTCCCCTGCCAAATAGATGAGAAATGGCACGATTTACAGTAGTAGATAGTCTGCATTTCTTCACTAGCATGGCTTATCGAATGAGAGACAGGAGGTGGGGCTGGGAATCTGGCTACATCCAAACATTACTTTCATTTCTGAGGAATGGATTTTAATTTCTTGAACGGCTGCTGCTGTATCTCCTGCTCTAAGTCACTGTTGAAACTTTTTATTTTATCACTTTTTACGTATAATTTTTAAGGGCTTTAATTGGTTCCATACAGTTTCACAACAGCCCCTGCCTTTCTCTCCTGTGACTTGGGCATTGCCTCCATTCACAGCTCTCCATCTCTCAGCCACCACTAAAGCTGAATCAGGAACTTCCAGCTATGGTTTGGTTTTTGATATTTTTTTTTTCTTGTTTACTTCTTTAATTACAGCCACTCTGCTCTTATCAGGTAACCATCGCTGTAATTGGTCTGTGCCCTACCAGAATCACTGCGTCCTCTTGCGTTGTCACCAGCTGAGCATGTGCCAGAATGCAGGAGAGCAGGACATCAGAGATCTGCTTGGAGGTAATGCCGTGCTTCAGGCTCCTTCAAAATCCAGGATCTTGGTCATTTTGCCTTAAATGCCTATGTGTAGACCTTGACTGGCTTTCAGCTGAGGGTTGTGAAATGCCAGCAGGATGATTCTGTAGGTAAAATCAGATCACTGGGAGAACTGTTTCACTGGTTTCTGAAGGGCTCTGGCCCTTACATGTGCATGATGGGTCTTTCAGTAACTTTTGTAAGTGTTACTGAATAACAGTTTTTCTCCTTGTTGAAGACATCATCCAGTCAGGCCATTTGCACTCCACACACTATCCTTTGGAAAATAAAGCCATAACAACTGTATATATATATATTTTTTTTTTAAAGAAAAGAAAATATGTTGGCATTGTACTCTCTGTGATTGCCAGGATTTTGTGCCAGAGGCAGCAGGCTGCTTCTATAGTCAGAGCAGCCTTAGCAGTAATTGCTCATGGTGACTTTTCAGTGCCAGGGTCTTCAATTTCAATTAAGTGACACAATAACAAAACAGAGCTTGTTGGTAATTGGGGAATCAATCTTCTAAATTATATTTCAAGAGTTCATTGTACCCAAGTTGAAAAAAAGAAAGTTTGTTCGTGGTTCTTTCGGGTTGGCAAACGTTTCCCTGCAACGTAGCAACCAGACCTTTGATAAGCAGATGGGATTTATGTCACTACAAATTTATGCCACTAGTTGTGGAGGAAATTCTTCTGAAGTGTGAAGGTATAGGTGGAAATTTCCACTCAGATTTTAAGTAGTGAAAACTATGAAGCTAAGCATGAAGGCTTTGTCGATGCCATGTAACTTCAAAAGCATGAGTCGTCTTTTTAGGAGCTGGCATTTGCAACGACTGCTCCTGTTGATAATGTGCTTCTGCATTGTAGCTCTGTACTTCATTTACCCCTCCTTTTGTGGAATTAGTCCCCTGGTTGGAAAAATGCTAGAGGTCTGTGGCAAAAAAAAACCAACAATGGGGGGAAAAACAAACCGAAACACCCTAAACCCAAAGGGATTATGTGAAATAAAGGCAGGGGTCTGAGTTTTCACGTCCTTCTTGACTTCAGCACTGATTTATTCCAGTTGTACTATGTGTACCACAGGATACGTGTTCTGGTTTGCATGTTGGGGATATGAGATCAGGTTTGAGCTTGAGACTTTTATTCTTATGAAGTTCATTGGTTTTGTCTTTTTGAAGAAATTGTCAGTGAGAAAAGGGAAACAGGTCTGTTTCACCAGCGAAGTAATCCACAGGAAAAGGAGAGGATGGTGAATGCACAGGTTGTCCGATACAACATGGAAAACCCATTTTCCTCAACTGCTTGGACTCGCAAGAGTTACTTGAGGCAATTGCTTGGGAATGAGGATGAAGATGTATTAACAAATGCAAGAAAAACATTTGCCGCCACAGCGACCACCACGGCGATGACCACCGCCATGGCGACCACTGCGACAGTGACGACCGCCACCACGGCGACGGCGACGACCACCACCACTGCGACAACCACGACAGTGACAACCGCCACCACGGCGACGGCGACGACCACCGCCACTGCGACAACCACAACAGCAACGACCGCCACTGCCGCCACGGTGACGACCGCCGCCATGGTGACGACCGCGACAGCGACCACTGCCATAGCTGTAACAAGAAATGTTACAAATGCAACTGTCCTCACTACAGCTTATGAAACAGCTGCCAATGCCTCAAATGCTGAAGCCATGTCATCCAATGCCTCTTCTCTTACTTCTGGTAACATCTCTGCTTCTGCTTCCAGCCATGTCACCAGCCTCATGACCACCGCTGAAAAATCAGGAAATAATAGCTCTATCTCAGTATTGCCCACCTCTTCTCCCTCTCCTACCCTCACTGTAATTTCTGAAGCAAGTACTCAAATACATCAAACAGAGCAGTTTAACCCAGATGCTGCCACCACCAGCCCTCCCCACTCTGCTAGCCTCACCACTGTTGGAGTTGGCCCAAAGACACTGAACATGACATTGGCCACTCTTATCCCACAAGTTGCAGGGACATCTTCCACTGCTTCCACTCATGCCATGGTTTCAGCTAGTGCCTCTGCAGCAGAAACTATGACTGGCCATCGGATAAAGCCAACATCTCACATTTCTTCAACAACCACAGCTCCAGCAGGTACACCCAAACCAACAGTTCCAGGCCTTGCAGAAACTCAGGACAGGGACAATGAGTATCTTCTCATTGCTGCCGAGCCCCTGACTCAGTACTTGGTGGATAAGAGTTCGCTTCTTGCAGTGCTTTTAGTTGGTACGATTTTTTTCATAACTGTTATAGTTCTTTTCCTTATGCAGGCTTATGAGAGCTATAAGAAGAAGGACTATACACAAGTTGATTACCTTATCAATGGAATGTATGTAGACTCAGAGTTGTGAAAGGGTGGGTAAAAAAGAAGCAGGCAGAGAGATGGAAAGGAGATTGAAAGCCTGCCTGGCTTGTTTCTTTTTTTTCCTGTTTGCCTATAAAACAAACTGAAAAGTGCTTCCAATTTTAATTCTGGTGCAATTGAGGAGAAATGCCATGTACTGTATTAAGAAAAAAAAATATATTTTTTATTCAACTGTGCAGCAGGTTGCTGTGGGGAAAAAAAAAAGTAGTAATTTTTAAAACTTCCATAATGCACAACAGCTTTCGCCAATGTTTTTTGTTGCAAAACAAGCTTAGCAAGAGGTAAACCATCATCTTCGGAAAATGCTATGGCGCTTTTTCGGCTGTTTACAGTGCAAGTTCCCTGAGTTCGTTCATTTCACGTGCTTCTCTGAAAACAGAGCAAAGAATGCTCTCACCATTTGCCAAGTGCTCCGCCACATGAGAAGTATGGAATGTTGCTGCAACAGGGAACTTCTAATCCAATGTGTGTGATGTTTCAGTATGTTTCTTGCTTCTAAAGAGGTCTGTTTACAAGGCATTGTAAACTGTTTACTGCTAACCCAAGATACCTTTTCACCATGGAGCGGATGGTTTAAGAACCTCTGCACTTAAAGGATCTTATTTTTATATTCACTTAATAAACAGGCCCTGAGAGGGCATACCTTGTTGCATTTGTCTTTTCATTCCTGTCGCTGCCAGTTCAGGAGCAGGCAAGTGGGCTTTTGGGGGGGCTTAAGCAAATTAGCTCTCCTGAAATATTCTAAGCATGTGGTCTTCGAAGCCTTCACTGGAAGTATGGACATATCAGAGAAGATGCTGATCATCCTCCAGGGTACTACTTGCTGTAATTTCAGTACAGTATGCTGACAGCCTCCCAGATATGCAGACTTGTTCACTGCTTGTCTCTCTTGTGTGGAGCATCAAGCTCTGTTTTGGGTTTTGATGTGCATTTAGGACCAGCTCAAAATTACTGGTAATTTGGAAACCTTATTGCATGTGCAGTTTAGCTCCTAAGATCTGCAGCTGAGAGAGTGTGTAGAAAATAGTTCATTTTCAGCAACTATTCTTCAGTGATGGATGCATCTTACTTGACTGACACATACTTACCAATAGCAAAATGCTGGATCAAGGTGCGTTGTATTTTTAAACCAGATTGATAGCTCGTCTCTCACTTTGAATTAGTTGACTCTTCTTTAATCCTGGCTGCATGTAATCTCAAGGCTGATAATAAGCAAACCTCAGAATTTGAGCTGCTGAGTCTTGCTTTGTTTTTTTAAAACCAAATTTCTTGGCTATTTAGAATTTGGAAGGGCATCTTTAGCTCGGAAGAGGATACATTATAGACTTCTTGTTCATCAGCAAGCTGAAAGTGCTATGAAAACAGCTGCAAATAGCACAGGCAGCAGCAGAGGCAAGGGGTTTGGAATAAATGGATGGGAGGTGCTTTCTTAAGTCTTGCACAGTGCAAATTCTGAGCACAACATTTCAGCAAGTCTGTTGAGGAAAGGAAAGAGATCGTTTTGAGAGTGAGAGGACTTGGTTGTCAGCATCAAGTCGCGTTTTGTGGTGCTTGCACATGGACCGCATCTGCATGGTTAGAACATCTCTCGGGGTAAAAGGATAATATGGCTCTGGGAGTTTCCCTCCTTGGAAGGCTTGAAGTCTAATCCACAAAATTCATGTGATGTTTCCTGCAGGGGAAAAAAAAAATTGAGGGTCTGAATTTTGTTGTATTTTAAGTTTCTTTTTAATTGGTTTCTCCTCAGCAGAGAGGAAATGAACCCTGATTTCTGCCATCTTCCTGGAGCTACCCATGTAGAGTTACCTATGCAACAAGATGCTTGGAACATCCCTCAGTGTGTCTGGGGAGTTGCACCCTATTGAGGTGCTTGGGACTCAGTGCAGCAGCTCTGAGCTGTTAGCAGATGTCAGGCAGATGCTGCTCTACAACCACTAACCTTTTTGGTAGGAATCTCAGGTTTCACCTTAATTGCATGACTTAAGCAGGTGAGTCACTAACCACAGCCCTAAGCACGTGGTCTTTGAGCTCTACTCCAGATACTGAGATAAGAGCTGTCTCCTGGGCTCCCTGCTGTCTCCCAGGTAAGGAGATGGGTGTTACCTCAGATTCAGCTCACTTCTTTTTCTCCTCATTTAGGCATTTCAGGTAAATGCTTGCATTTTGATAAGGTGAATTCGGGCAATAATGCCCTTCCTTGTAGCTTATTCCTGCCCATGCAAGTGAACTTCTGTCTGTAGGAGGCGTCTTCTACATACAGGATCAGTGTTGCAGCTGTTCTGCTAGTGCTCTGCAGTTTTTTGGGGGGGTTATGTTTGGTTGGGTTTTTTACGCTGCCTGAGCCATTTCCACAAAGGCAAACTATGATCATCAGACTTGCTTATCCCAGAAACAGGAAATTCTTCAGATGAACTTTGCACTAACTGTGGCCTTTTAATTTTGGTCTCCATGGATCTCTTCATAGACCCAAAGTTGGACGCCAGATTCTGTGGAGTGAAAGCTTGTGAAGTTGCACTCCTGTACTGATTTCTTGGAGGGAGTAGGAAGGGAAGTGAGAGGAAGGGGGCATTAATTAAACAAAACTCTGAAAGTTTTTTCTAAAAACACATTCTTTCTAAGATTGGTCCATTAAAACCAAATACTACCACTCAGGGATAATTTAAGTGGGTACAATATAATTACAAGAGTTGGAATTGAGTTACAGCTCTATTTACAGGAGTCTTAGGGAGTTTCTCATGGACACAGTGAGAATATTACAAGTGCATCATAGCTAGAAGAAACTACCACCATAAAAATCTTTGTGGCTTTCTTAACAGGTTATTACAAGAAGGTGAGTATTCATCAGAAGCTTGTTGCAGTTCCCACAGCCCTGGTATGTTTACATCCAGGTCTCCTCTTCAGGTACTGGCACAGCCTGTCTTTTTTCTTCTTGAGTTACTGCACTTCCACCTGTGAAACACTTCGTCAGGAGAAACTGAGGTTTTTGGTGTAAGGCTGAGCACCAGAGCAACTCTTGCCTCCGTGCATTTCTGCACACAAGTTAGAGACCTTCGTGCTTACCATAGAATCATAGACTGGTTTGTGTCTTGAAGGGACCTTTAAAGGTCACCTAGCCCAACCCTGCTTCTTCAGCTAGATCAAATTGCTCAGAGCTTTGTCCAACCCGACCTTGAATGTTTCCAGGGATGGGGCATCTACCACCTTTCTGGGCAACCTGTTCCAGTGTTCACCACCCTTATAATAAAAAACAAAACAAAAAACCCTATTCTTCCTTGTCTGAATCTACGCTCTTTTAGTTTAAAACCATTGCCTCTTGTCCTATTGCAGTGGTGCACGAACTGCAGTGCCAGCTGGAGAAACATCAACTAGGTTTTTCTTTGCATCCCCATGGTTTTGTCCCCTACTAGCTCAGTTCTAGCCATTAAAAACTAAAAATACTGAGCTGGATCCTGGCCTCTGAAAGTCAAGGTGTGTTTCCCAGCTTCTGCGTTGAAACCTAATTGCAAAGATTTGGCAGCTTTACTGGTTCTGTTTTGCATCTAGCTGCTTGTGAGCATGGAAGGAGAGCAGTGGGACTGTGGGAAGTGGATTGCATGTGCAGTCCTCTAAAGGGCTCTTCTGTACTGGTGGCTTGATATGCAACCCTGAAACAAATAGGATTTCTTCCCTTCTGGCTCTTTTTGTGTTGAAGGTCACCAGCAGCAAGCATTTGCTTGGCTGGTTCTACCTCTGTTTGGGCTAAAGCCAGCCTCCTACAGTCAATGGTTTGCTTGTTTTGCTACTTAGGCTGCAAATGGGGGCAAATCTATTGTGTTTCATGGTGTAGTGTTGCAATAGTTAATAGTGAGCGCATTAGATGAGGAAATGCAACACCTTTAAAAGTTTGCTCGCAGAATTCACAATATAACAATAGAGGGGTCCTACCAAGTTATCTAGAAGGCATCTGCCAAAGGACTGCCAAAACCAACATTCCGCTGCTGTGAAGCGTAGCATATCTGACGCACATTGGGTTTCAACCTGTTGCATTGGCCTCTTTCTCAATAAAACACAGGAACATCCTGGAATTAAATTTAGATTAGATTAATTCTAAATGTCACCTCCCTCTTACTTAATTGCTTGTCTTAGAAGTATGTTGTTCTAGCCAACAGAGAAGAAAGGAAATAATGGAATATTAAAACATTTAAAGGAATAATAAGAATGGAGAACGTTTTGACCGCAAATTTGTTTGCAATATGCCATGTGGTGTCCAGACGATTGCAGCGCATATGCAGAACTCTTAAGTGTGACCTTTAAAACAGTTAATGTATGTAGTCGGAAAACACCCAGGGAGCTCTGGAAGCAGAGGTATCATGGAGTTGGTTTCTCTAGATTTGTCCGGTGGCTGCTCATTTCTGGCATCAAAAAAGGAAACCTGAGCCCTGCCCTACTGAAGCATTTCTAAGGGTATTTTCCACTGTGTGTTCTCTGGTATTCAGTAAAGGCAAGTTCATATTGCAGCATCTCTCCTCACCAGGGAACTCCAGTTGTCTCCTTTCTATGGCCTCTAAGTTTCATGAAACTTAATTACCTTTGTTGTGCTTGGCTGAAGTTGGCCCATGGATTAAAAAGCAAATGCTTTTATCTTGCATAAAGTATGAGCTTGTAAGTTTGTGCTTTTCTAGAACAAACCAGGATAAACAAGAGCAAAGCCTTAGAGCTGTAATGATTTGTATCTGCTAGAAGGCCTAAGTAGTTCAGGGTTAGGATTCTGCTTGGACTTTTTGGTCTTGCTGGATAGCTTGTTATTGTGGGCAAAGCTGGTCTTTGCTCTACAGCATTTTGGGTCATCTTCCTTGTAATTTCATGTCCTTGGCCCTTGTATTTCTGTGCTGCTGCTAGGCTGGATAATGTATTTAGAGCAGTCCTGCCTTGGCTGAGAGATACCAGCAGGTTGTGCTGCGGGGCAGCTCTTCTAGAGCTTGCCTGTTCAGCCTCCCTCTAGCAGGGAAACCCCAAAGGGTCTGAGAAAAAGAGTCTCTGCCTGATCTGGGGCTTCCTGGTTAGCCCTCAGTGATGTTCAGCTTGAGCCTTGGCTGGACTTATATTTGTATTACGAAGTATGTTTGAAGGAGAGGTCCTTTGCAAGCATGCAGAACTTGCCCAACATCCTGCTGGTCCCAATTAAAAAGACTAGCATTGTTTGGATGGGATTGTACAATTTGTTTGAAAAAGCAAACAAATTACTTGTCTTCATGAAAAGTGCCTATGTATTTTAACCCCTCCAAACTGGGACAGGTGAAACTGTTTACACTGGTTTTGAGGGTCATAGACTTACCTAAGTGCCTCCTGTTCTTTATGGCATGCAGATTATATTGTAGAGCACAAGGTTATGAGTGTAAACACTGTTAAATCTTCCTATGTAACTATTATAATACTAAAGAATGGAGGACAAAGGAGGAGTGATTTATTCGTCTTGAAAATGCTCACATTTAGAAGTGACTATTCATGACCAGTGTTGGTTTGTTTTTTTTTTTAAAGAAGGTAAAAAACAAAGTCAAGATTTAACCAAATTCCAGAGTTAAATTAATCATAAACTTTGCTCTAGGGTTCTGAGATTTCATCTGCTGCTGCAGATTAGAAGGTGAGAATTTTCAAAGCATCTAAGCAGGGGCATAAAATCCCAGAGTTCTGTTGTGATTGCTGACATGCACGCACACCCACATACCCTGTTGTAGGCATGACTCTGAGCAACTTTGCCCATCCTTGGTCAATGCAGCAAATCTGAAGTCAGCAGCTGAACAATGATTAACATAAGCTGTACCGTGGGGCAGAAGTTCCTCATGCTCTTACAAAACTGAAACATGTTTTTCCTGCCAGTTGGTCCTGCGCCCTCATGGCATCAGGCAATAACAAGAATATCCTTAGTATGGTGGGGCTACAAGCCAATGTCTAGGAGTTTCAGGCAGAAAGGCTGTCTGACCTACAGGATAAAAGGCAGCCCTTTTATCTCATTCTCTAGTTTTCTGGGTTTAAGTGCATTGCAAGGTTGTTGTAAGAGCTGCAGATAATTTTTTCTCTTTTTGCTGATTTATTGATTGTTTACATATACCTACGTGTCTTCAGTATTTAGACTGTACCTGGTATTGGCCTAAAGACCTTCAGAAAAAATGAGCTTCCCTGGAAATGGCAACCTGGAGAGGGTCAGTTTTCACTGGAGTTTTCCTCAAGGCCTGGTCCCCAGCTGGGGTTGAAGGTTGAAGTCCCCAGCATCTCACAGAGGGTCAGCCAGGTTCCTGTGGTCCAGAAGTGCCTTGGGAATTTCTGTGGAAAGTTTTGCACTTCCCTTTCTGCTTCAGGCCACGAGGAGAAATAGAGAGGCTCTTCTGCAGCAGAGAGCAATCTGGTTCCCCGGCAGTGTGTGACATGTAGTGAGTATCCCGTTTTGAAGGAAATGGTGAGCCTCGTTAACACGGTCTCCGTGCCGCTCCTGGATCACATGCAGTCCTGGGGTTTGTTTGTAGGCAAACAAAAAGCTTTTTCTAAAGATGATCTCACCAGTTGAAAACCACACGCATGTGAACCAAAGCAGGAAGGGGAGCAGTGGCTGGAAGGGATGGAGGGTTCCACATGGGCAGCAGATGCACATGGCTTGCACCGGGACAAACCACATGGGTTTTTTTTCCAGCTGCAAACCTTGGTTCTGCCATCAGTGTGCATGGGACATTTGGCAGTCTGTCCTTTCCTTTGAATGTTTCCAGTTTCATTAGCCAGCAGGGAATTCTGGAAAATGTTAGTGAGAGCTGTCAGACTGTGCAATGATCTCCCAAGGGAAGGAGTAGCAGCCCTACAGGAGTTCAAAACCTTGCAGGCTAATGTAGCACAGCAAAAATCCTAGGGATGAATGGGACAACCTGAGAACTCTAGGGATGAAGAGGTAATGAATGATGGAAGAAATTGCCTGAGCTGGAGAGAACTGTGTGCATGCTAAAGGAAAAGAAAGACTATGCATTCCAATGAAGGATAGTCCTTTCTTGACTGGACTATTAGTCTTTATGCTTCTGGGTGTATGTGATTGTTGGTCAGATGAAAGGTGTGTTTTTAAACACCTCTACATGTATTTGTGTAGAACTGTCTGCAGAGGGAATTAAAAGCCACAACAGATACCTGACATTAGTGCGGAAGAGATGTTAGTGCTGAAGATATGAAGGTCCCTGTTGACCTGAGTTACTAGATGAAAAAAACGGGCTTTGCTGATCCATGTAGCAGGGTCATGGAGCCAGTTTCTGGCCACAGGACTGTGTAAAGGTTTGTTTCATTACCTTTTCCTAGCTCATCTTTAAAGCTGTTTCCAATGGCTTCTTGCTAGGGAGACAGCACTGCAGCGGCAAGGTGAGAACTGCTTCATCTTCCTAGTCCATGGACACCCTCTGTGGCTGCTCCTTCCCACCCTACAACATGTGTGCATGTGTTGGTCTAGGAACTGTTGTCCCCCAACAGCTTTGAGGTATATATACTTCACCTATTGCCAACACTGCTCTTTTCAAAAGAAAATGCAAGACCTCTCCTGTAAAATAAGGCATATGTGAAACATCTCTTCCACATCTCCGAATCTGTTTGGCTCCAGCCCTGAAGTGTGAGGTTTAATATTCTATCTTGTTTTGCCATTTCCTGACAAAAGTGACCAGCAAGGTGGCACAGGGAGGCTAATCCTTTTTCTGAGATTTATTACACCACAATGCCCCCTTTTCCACAACTAATTAAAACTAAACTCCACTTGTCAAACGACCAGGTACATTTTGCAGGGCTGCCATGTGTTGTTTGTTCTTTTTCTGTGGGTTTCTTGGTCATTCCAGTGAGCTGAGGCGGTGGTAATGTAGATGAGATTAATAACAAACCTGCACTAAAAGCAGCTGCATTGTGAAGGAGCCTTAAACCCAAAAGACAAGTGGGCAGGGACAGTGTTAACCCCAAGTTAACTGCTCTTTGCTTAAAACCTGAGCTGGAGCTGACCTGCTTGCCTTGTGATACTGCATGGGTTTAATGTGGATGTCTGTGTTGTTAACCTTCTGCTATAATATTTACACAGACAATTTTAGCCTCTGACAGCAAGAAAATTATTCTCTGTGGAACCTTTTGGCTTGAGCCACTGATGTGCCATGGGAGAGAGGAGGTTGAGGAGTGCTGGCATCGGTCCTTCCACAAGGTTCTCATGCTCCTGACAGGTTAACAGTCACTGGGCCCAAGACACACGTAGCTCCAGGGAAGGTGAATATTAAATCACCTCAGCTTATCTTTTGTTCATCCTCTACCTCTATCAGCCTTACTGAAGGCTTTTTTCAGCACAGATCCACCTCATTTTGTGCTTGTGTAAGTTTCACAAGAGACCCTTGCCTATCAGAGATGGCTTTGAATTGCACTGGTGGAGCTGGGCAAGGGTGTGCCACAGACAGAGCAACCTGTGCTGCAAGTTGAGTTGGGGCTGAGGTGCCAAGGCAGGTCACTGAAGGCTGAGACTGCCTTTTTTTCCCCTTCCCCTTCCCTTCCCCCTGGCCAATACATTTCAGCTACAGCTATCTTAAGTTGGGCATATGCTGCAGCATCACCCATTTGAGACAGCAAAACCTAGAGAAAAAGGGTGTCTTGAGAGAACGGCCATGCTAGTGAAGTCTCTGGGCTGATTTGCTGAAACAGCTTGGGCAAACAAAGACTTCAGGTGCTGATTTCACTGAGACCTCCTGAGGTGCCTCCTCGTTCACACAAGCTATAGCAGAAGGTTTCCTGAGCACAGCTGCTGCTCAGCTCCAAGCTGCTGTGGCTGCCCAAGCCAAGCAGCAGCTGGTTTGTGTTACTGGGACCCAATAACAACTTCCTCTTCCCTGTGTGTATGCTGGTGGCATAGTGCTTGTGGGGCCATAGCTGCTGCTTGCCCCTGATGCTGCTTTCCAGGTGATGATCTGTGTGTGCAGGCAGCATAAGGGAGGGTGAAACACTGATTTTCTAGCTTTGGTGTCAGGGCAGGGTTTCTCCTTTGGCTCAGAAGAGAGGGGGATAGGAGAGTTGAAAGTGAGATGAGGGGGCTGCTGCTGCTTGCTTTTGGGCCAGCTGTTCTTGCTCTGTGGCTATCACAGCTGTATTCACCAGAGTAAGGGAATGGCAAAAACTGTGAGTGTTCAACAAGCTACAGTAAAAGCAGAGTGGGAGGAAGAGGAGACAGGTCCTTGAAGTTTCCTATCAAGCACTGTGTCTGTCGAACTTTGGGTTACCTGCTCAGGACGCCTTGTGTGGGCAGGCTGATGGAGCACACCAGTTTCTCCTCTTGCTTGTAAGACTGGCTGGAAGCATGAACCAGGACAGCTGGGAAAGCAGCAGGAGGGGAGAATGGCTACACCTTGTTCATCCCAGATCTAGTACAGTATCAAACACGCTGGTGAACCTCACTTCCCGATGGCACATTTGCCAGGCTGTGGTGCTTGACCACAGGTTGCCAGCCTAGGAGATTTAGGTGTGCCTGAAAGTGTCACTTGAAAGCTGTGCCATGGTATCATGATACAACCACTGTAGAGAACTGCAGGCCACAAAGCTAGATGAGATGACCCCATTGGCTTGGTTGGTTTGGAAACAGGGCCAGAGGGTCACTTAGGGCCTGTAGCCTTCTAACATGTGTTCGTGGCACTGACAGTTTTCCAGAGTGGGTGCTTGGGAATGAGCGACAAGTCAATTCAAGTTACTAGAGCCAGCCTTGCTGCTCATACTGTAGAACACCTTCCTGGTGGGGTCCATTCTTCATCCTTCTGTTGTTGTCACCCAAAGGCCAGGGGTAGTTTTAGATCTTGGGACAGAAGAGCATGAAATGTTTCCTTAGTGCTGCACTCTCCAGAGTAGTCGATGCAGTAATGTGCTACAAACCATTTACCCTTCAAGTATATAAAAGAAGAAATGACCAGCCCTTCCTACATGTTATAGTTTTTACTAGTTGATATCTAATTATTTAAAATATTTTAGTCATGGTCCCCATTGCATTAGGCTGGTAGTATACATATATTGAGATGCTGCCCATGTCTTAAAAAGCTTGTGACCTGTACAGAGTAGACGTCTCGGGAGTAGAAAAGTGGGTGAATGCAGAGAAGTGGCAATTAGAGAGAACTTAGGGAGGCAGAGGAGAGGAGTGGGCAAGTCAAGAGAAGTGGCTGGACCTCTGGTTTACGGTTTACTGCCTCCCGCCTATCCCTGACAATACTGCTTCTGCTGGTTTTATACAAGAAGGATCCTCGGTAAGGGGGGAAGGAAACAGAAGCTGTCCTGCTCTAGAGGTAGTGTCAGTTCTGCTTTGAAGCTTTCCTTGAGGCATCGGCTCCCCATCAGAGATGTCAGCTCCAAATAAAACTGTTCCAGGACATTTCCTCAGCATGCTGCGCCGCAGCAGTCTGCATTGGCTGTAACGCTGAGCAGACTGCTCGGGGCGGTTTGGAAGAGCAACAAACTGCATGCCAGGAAACACGCCTTCATTTTGTGGCAGACCAGGAGAAAATGTATACCGGGCTCCAGTTGTTTTGCATCTAAGAAGCCCTGGGTATTTCAAAAAATCGCAGGAGAGAGAACACAATACCAAGGCTCAGCATGCCTTGAAAGGACCAGAGATGGTCTGCTGAGTACAAGGTCCTAAAGTACATGGATTGTCATAAAAATCTATTTCTAGCCTTGTCTGCGATGTCGGTAGCTGGGAATTAAAAAAAAAAAAGACACATTTTGCTTTTTGTTTTCTAATATCTCCTTCTGCTAGCTGGATATGAGTCTTGTGTTGAACCTGTGGCTTCATGCTCCTGTTCTGCCAGGTACAGACCCTGTCTGAGGTGTCACTTCACCAGGCTTTTGATCCCCAGGGGTTGCTGCATCTTCTGTGGAACTGGTTCAGCTATTTCCACTTCTTGCTCTTTACTAAATTAACAGCATGACCTGTTGGGGGTGGGAGGGTATTGCTTGCTTTTTTACTTTCTCAACAAAGGAAAATGAGGAACAGGCTGTTCCCCGGCACCATCTTAGTCTCTCTGGATGCTGGATGCAACGTTTCCTTTAAACCACCTTCCTTTGACCTGAAGAACAGGCTCTGCAAAAAGTCTTTTCTGGCATTCAAGGGCCATGACCTCTACCACCATTGCTTGCAATTGAGTGGTTATTGCCTAAGAAACTCATCTCTGGATTTGTTCCTGAGTTTTAAGTAGCAGATTCTGGGTAGGTTAGCTCAGTAAGCATTAAAGTGATTCAGCTAATTTGAGATGTGTTTTTACTGGAAAACTAACAAATGCTTGTCTGAGCCAACTTCAAAAATTCTCTTTTCTTGGTGAAGTGCAGGATTGCTCAAGACAAAGTGACAGAGTATTTATTTTAACTTTTAAATCATAGCAACAGTTGTACTTTTTCACTGCTGCCTTAAAACTAAAAAACAGCTGATCCAAACTTTCAAAAATATTAGGCAGAAGCCAGAAGGGCAAAATTCCACCTGAAAACATTAAAGTTTGATGAAGTTGCTTACAACTGAAGAATGTCATTTGACAATTGGAATGACAGCTGTCCATACGTGCTTCTCTTCTAATGTTAATAGTAATAAGAGTGCTAGATGGCCAAGGAGCATTTTATAGGTACTTCAGGTACCTAAGAAGATGCCAAAAGTCTCTCACGGTGGCAGGTCTCAACAGTATATGGCAGCATTGCACAACAGCTCTTCAGAAGTGGAAAACTGGTAAAAACTGAAGGAAAGGGAACTATAATTACTCCAGCTGGAGTTTGGCCTGTCCAGTAAGACTTATAAAACTTTGCCTGCTGTGAGCTGTGTCAAATGTGATCGGTTCTCCACTGTGTTTCATGCAGAAAAAGAACCTGTAAGAGCAAAGCTGGCACTGTGTGAAGGTACAGAGCTTAACCTGAGAAGGCAATCTTCTAGTAAAATTCAAATGCCACCTCTGGCAGCACAAGGTATTTTATTGGCAGCTGTTTATTCAAGTGTTGACTCAGCCTAGCGTTTGATATCTGACAAGATCAACAACCCTAAAGGGCTATGGCCATGGGCATTAATAAAGCAATCTTGTTAAGAGATAATTAAGTCACATTTATTAAATACCTAATTAAGCAGCCAACTGTAAGTTCGTTAGGTAAGGAATGCTCAGTTGGGATTATTCACTTTCCACACCCTAGCAAAAGGTTAAAATGGAGGGGGAAAAAAACCCTAAAATTCCCCACCTTCTGGAATATAATTTAAATTTTAGGTGTGGTGCCTGTGGAGGAAGCAAAGACTAGAGCCTCTGCCCTGCTGCGGTGGAGGAATAGCTTTTCCAGAAAGCTGGCTTCCTTCTCCTGGGTGTGATTGCACAGTGGGAATGGATAGTACCGCACCAGGAGCTCTGCATAGGTGCTGCTCCCTGGGAACAAGAGAAATGCAAATCTGAACATAGGAAGAGATCTCTGTTTGCCTCCCTTGGTGTCTTAAGCTACTTGGATTAAACTCAGCTGTACTGCCAACCCATGGCCTTTTCAGGTCTTATCTAAGACTTCAACCAGACCTGAACTGCAGGCAAACAATATGACCAGACAAAAGAGATGTGGAAGTGTGAGATACTTTGCTAACCCTATTTAACAGGTGGGGGAAAACAGAACTTGAGAGGAACCAGTGACATGCCTAAAATGACCTGGGAAGACTGTAACTGAAAACTCCATTGAAGGCTTCCTATCCTCCTTTAAACAATATTCTCCCTCTGTACTGTGAAGGTTGGCTTGTTCTCTATATGGGACACTTTGGGCTCCTTAAAACAGTGTTCTGCTCTTACTTTCCATTAGCTTCAGCTCTTTGCAGAATCGCTAATGGGTCAGTATTTCTTTGCTTAAAATGACCAAAAAAAAATACCCTGCTGAAATGATTTTTATTTGGGAACATAGGAATCCAGAAGAAAAATATGTCAGTATTATCTTATCTTGAGTTTTATTGTTTGATGATGCAGAGAGAAGGATGATGGGAGAGGGCTCCGTTGGTGCCTATGAACCTTGCACAGAGCTGGCAAGGGCACGGTGATACTGGTGGGTTTGGCCGCACCTAGGGGAGTGGATGGTAGGTAGAAGCGTTTGGCCTGGGGCTCTGGGGCAGACTTCTAGGTGGAGACTAATAACCTTCTGTTCCTGCTCCTCCTACCTACTGACAGCAGTCCTGGAAGCTCTGCTGGGTTGTTAATTTGCCTCCCAAACTGTGCTCCTTTCCTGAAAACTCCCTTGGAGCCTATTGTTAAGATAAATGTCTTGCCACAGGGTTTACCTTCCCTCTCTCCTTCATATTGGAAGGGATGGATGCACGCATAGCTGTAGACAGCTTGTGCATTTGGAATGATGGTAGGCATCTCTCATATTTAGTTTCTATTGTTTATCTGTTTGGTTCAAGCTCCTCTGTTTCCCAGAAGATGATAAAAATGCTGATGGAGTTATTGGAACAGTTCATAGTCTGGGGCACTGGCCGATGTCCAAATTTAGCAACTGTGGCTCAGGGCAGTATATTTCAGTTTTAGCTATTTAAACACCTGGTCTGGCCGGAAGGAGTTGTTTCTTTCAGCAGTCCCAGAGCAGCAGTTGGGATCAGGAGTATGAGATTTCCAGATCAAATGAGGATTTTTTCCTTTCATGCACACACTGTGACTGGAGATTGCATCCAGGGCTAACATGGATCAAAATCATGTCTGAGAGATAAAAGTCATAGGCATGTGTATATATGGCGATAAGCAGCTTATGAATAGTTTGCTCTCCTGTTTTGTCCCTTCAGCCTTTCCTGGGGCCTTTGCCTCTATTTAGCTACAGGTTCCTCATCTATAACAGGACCTATAGTATTAATGACCTTTTCAGCCAGAGATGGGTCTGCTCCTTGCTGTCATGAGTACAATAAACTATCATAAAGTTTCAGTCTTTTTTTGGCTTACATAATTTTGAGACATCCCTTGCTTCTCACAGGCTGGGATTTAAGGATAGCAGTAAACTCAAGGTGCTTGAAGACTCTTAAACTCCTAAAAGAGAGCTAGTGATGTGGATGGACTTATATAAATCAGGACGAAGCTCAGAAACATATGGCTTTAGACCAAGTTTCCAGCTAGTTTCATCATTTTCAGTATCTTTTGTCCTTTACCATTGTAGAATATGGAGGTCAAAGGGGGCTGGTCATGCTGCTTTGTGTTACTTTGCCCAGCTCAGGCAGTCTCTCATAACCACAAAGATCTAGGTTATGAGTTATGAAGCTTAAATTCTGATGATGAGGCAGAGGCACTATGACATCAAGCAGTTTATGCTGCTTCATCACTTGCATCTAGTCCAGCTCTGGATTCACCTTCAGCCCTTCTTTAAGGAAAGCAGGTGTGGTCAGATGACCTGAGTGATGAAAAAGACCTGGAATTAGAGGCTGAGACTATGAATAGTAGTTTCTAAAAGATTTTTGTTGAGGGGTGGTTGCAGCTGGAGCCATGTGGTGCCAGGTGTCACCCATTTAGTGTGACAGAGCTTGCATGTGACACGCAGAGCTGGACTGTGTCTTAAAGCCATTCACTTCATGTTAGCAACATTACACATGGATTAATGTAAATAAGGAGGATGTTTCCTTTTTACTTCTGTCTTTTTTCCATTCAAGTAACAGGACCATCACTCAGAGAAGTATTTTCTTGAGCATACTGTATCTGGGTCACATTAGTACCCTTAGTACCTATTTTCATTTCAGCCAGGCAGAAAAGCAGTTAACACAGAGGTGAGACCTCAGATAGGATCAGTCCCTTGTCTGACAGCTGTTCAGAGCCAGAAATTGGTATGAGGTATATAAAATGCCTGTGAAACAATCTATTGGCCTTATCTCCCTTGTTGGTCTAGGTTCATGGTTTGGTAGGAAGAGATAGTGTTGGGCAGCAGGCAGGGCCATCTTTGGCACACCGCGAATACTAGCTAAACCTCAAGCCTCCCTTTATATGGACTTGAATTTCCTGATCCGAATTTACACTGGCAGAAACAGTTCTGCTCTTCACTTACATAGATTTATATTTGCAAACACACATTCGCTTTTACATACTAATAATACCTTTTTCTTCTTCTTCTTTTTTCAGTTAACTTTGCTTTCTCCATGTGTATTCTGTTTTACAGCGATGCTCTTTCTAGTTATTAAGACTCCTTTCCTCTACACCCTTCCTCTTGCCTCTTTCATAGTGTAAGCCAAAAATACTTGTCTACCGCAAGCGATCAATGCCAGATTTGTTGTGTGGGCAGGACTAACAGTGAGTAAGGGATAACAAAACAGAGAAAATTGATGCTTCACTAAAAATAGAGCTGCTGCAGAAGGTAGAAACTGGTTCCTCATGTGGAAGCTAAAGGATAATTAATTGAGCAATTGGGATGAATTTGGAAAATGATTCTTGGTGAACCACATCCTTCCCGTGCTCAGTGAGGAGGCAGAGGATGATACAGTTTTGAAGCAAGCACAGCGGTGGTGAGAGGGGCTGTGTTTGCAGCCCTTGGTGACTAAAGCTGCCTATTGCTTGGCTTTGTTGTAAGAGGTTTAAGCACTATTGCCCAGGGTGCATGCTGGCATTTTTTGATATCTTCCTTTCTGAATCAGTAGGAATCCATATGGAGCTCAGTCTCAAGTGGAGAAGACAAACTTTGCAGAGAGAGGGGACGTGACAAGATTTCTTGCTTGCTTGCTTGTCTTTTTGGCCCTGTGCTTTTCCTGTCATGTCCACGGTTTTTAAGGACTATCACTTGCATTGGCCAGAGGCAGATTTTAGTGAGGGCACCCATACTGTAAGATAGCAAATGCTACTGGTCTGGCCCAGTGCTACTGAAGGTAATTTGGATTTAATTAAATGTTTTGCATTCTGGATCAAGCCCTGAATCTTAACCTACCTATGTTACTGCACCTACTGAAGAACATTCCATAATTTAATCTGTTGTCCTATAACCCGTGGTTCTCTCCACCATCTGACTCAAAGGATGTTTTCACCATTTTACTACAACAGCTTTTAGTGGCTGATTTCCAAGGCAACATCTCCAATTTAATTATACCTAATAGATCATCAGCTACAAGCACTATGGTTGCCAGCATGAGGAAGAAACCTGTGCCAGAAATGAGTCAGATGCTGGGGAACTGTAGGCTGCTGCAGGACAGGGAGAATGCCCAGCTGAGTCTGGTGCACCCTTCTTTGAAGGTGATTTGCAGTGAGAACAAGGGCAGGAATAGGAAAAAATTTTTCACAGAGAGAGTGGTCAGTCAGTGGAATCAGCTGCCCAGGGAGGTGGTGGAGTCACCCTCCCTGACTGTGTTTAAGAGCAGATTAGATGTGGTGTTGAGGGATCTAGTGTAGGGGAGAACTTGTAGAGTAGGGCTGATGGTTGGACTTGATGATCCCAGGGGTCTCTTCCAACCTAAATGATTCTATGATTCTATGATTCTATGATTCTAATAACCTAAGGTGTCCTGGGATAGGGTTAAAAATATGTACTCTGTTTCTAGTCAAGATTTCGGTATGTGACCACTTGAGCTTATTATACCTTTGTTGGTGATAACGGAGGGCCCTCTATTTTGAAATGTAGGTGCATCTAAAATCTTGTCAAATCATCCCAGTTGGTGCCGTAACTGGGGAAAAAACCAGCAGAACTCAGCTGTGACACTGTCCCAGTATCTGTTTTGCCAAACCAGCATGATGTGGGCTGGCCAGCTACATGTGCAAGGCAGCTGGTCAGCCTACGCATAGCTCTTGACTAGCAGCAAAGCATTTTTTTTTGCCTAGTGGGCACGAAACAGGGGAGCTGCAAAGTTTTTAACTGTGGAGGTCTCACAGTGAACACGGGACATACATTGCTTGAAAGAGTTGTATCAATTATGTTTTACCAGTAGCAACTTATTATCATCAAATGCAGCTTTCATTCCTCTCTTGCTGCTGAGTTTTTTTAAAACAGGCTATAACAATTGTTTTGAATATTGTCACAGGGTTTTAAAAATAACGACTTGGTCAAATTAATTATGCTCTTAGTCTTCGCTGATTTTGTTCTTGGCGTCTTGAATCCATGGGAGTCCAAGACATCCAGTCTGAAAAAGACTTGATAAAGTCATGAAATTCTTTCTATGAACAGAAGTAACATCAAGCATATCTAGACCATCCCATAGACCATACCTAGACATCTTGACAATGATTTATCTATGCCTGTTCCTGAAATCCTCCATGAAGAAGATTCTACAATCTCAGTTGACTACTATAGTGCTTAACTAACTTCATAATTATGAAGTCTTATTGCAATGATTAATGCTTATAAATTTAGTCTTTAATATTCTTTTCCAGGTGGATAACAATTTGAACAATGTTCTTTAGTTTAAGAAAGTTACATATTTAAGGTGTGTTGCCATATCTTCCTAATTTTGTTACTGGGAGGCAAAGTATGTTCTAACTTTTTTCTTATAATTCCTAAACTACCAATACTATTCATTTTCCTTTAACTAGATCACATTTTGGGCGAAAGAGAATCGGAAGAGATTACAAATCTGCTAAAGTAGAGATCTGTAATTGTTAGAAAAGCACTTTCATACCAACTCATACAAAACAGTTCACCCCAGTTTCAGGTGTCTCATATGGCCAGTAATTAATAGGGAAAATATAAAAACTGGGATATGCTTACTCCATGAGGCGCTCTCAGCTTTCAGCAATCAGAGGTTTAAAAACTTCCTGCAGCGGAGGTTACATCTATATCATCACATTTAATAGACCCTGATAGACTAATTCAATTGGCTGAAAAAGAGTTTAGACAAATTTTATGGTTAATCTTCAAAGCATCTGGTTACACTGAGTTCCTCAATTTACATGCTATCCACAGAAAAAACATATTTCCCACAGCCTGTCTCAGATGTGTTTGCCTGGCAACGTAACCACTGCTCCCACCCCCCTGATCCCACATCAGCTCTTGCATTGTGAGAAGTAGCAAGTGTTCTCCATATCATTCAAATTTACACAGACCGGTGGCATCATGTTTGCCTTTTTTTCTACTACCAAATTTATATCACTCCTGAAGTCCTAGAATATTGATCAACCTTCTCTAGACAACTTACAGCAATTGGTCTGCTCCCCTGGCTCTTGTTTACTTTGTGGTTTAGTTCAAGCCCTGACCCTTTTCTTCAAAGTCTTGCCCAGTCAGTTACTTCCCTTTTTGAATAGATTTGTTTAAGCTATTATTTTCCCTCTTCCTCTTTAGGGTAGTCCCTCACACTTTTCTTTATTGAACTTTGATTTTCACAGTGCAGATATTCGTCCTGCTGGTGGAGACCACTGGAAGAAGTACTGTGTGTCTTCATCAAGGGGAGAGCTGTGTGCTTCAGCTCTAAAAGTCAATGTCTCACAAGATATGTGTAACCAACATTTGTTTTGGAGTTGTCTACTTCTAAAATATTTTTGTTTGCAGGAACAGAAGAAGCGGCCTAAGAAAGATTCTAAACTGAATCGTTTCATCTGTGCCAGGGAATAATAGCGTATTTATGGACACTTACTGCAGGTTATGTGGCACATGGGCCATGTACTTTGAGAATTCAGGATTATTTGCTCTACAACTAGACCAAGAACCTCTTTCATACACTTTGATTGCTGCTTCCTCAAGAGAAAGTAAATATTAAACGCTAGGCCCTGGTCAAATTAGTCTGCCAATTCTTGCATTTCACCTTAGCAGTTCCATCCAGCTAAACAAATAATATGATTGCTTAAGGACCAAAGCTTTCATCTGGAAGTTTAAGGATCAGTAGATGTGCTGGGAAATGTGACCCCTAGTAACAATTGAAAATAAAAGAAGTCCATAGAAATTAAGGATTTCTTGAAAGCTTAGGGAGAAGGTAATGCAGAAATTTAATTTGAGTAAATTTCACGTAAATTACTTAAAGCCTCCTTCACAAGGACTCACTACCAGGAGCCAGTGACTGCAACCCTGGCACTTGAGCTGTTAGGTACCAGCAGTTGGCTGTGAGGTTTGGACAGTTTGATAATCTGCCTTCTAGAACCAACCTCAGCCTTGGTGTCCCCATGCTGTGCTCTGCCAGTGGGGGAAGATGGAGGGCAAACTTCTCAGTGGACTTGGTTTGTGTTCTCCAGCTTCTCTGTAAGGTTTCCAGGGTGCTTCTCTACACTGAGGATTGCCCCTGTGCGCTGCCCCAAGAATGGACAGGTTCTGCTGCAGATATTCTATGTGGTTGTGCCTGTATATGTTAAGTCGTAAAACTAGATCACCTAAAACTATTACAGCCGCAAGAGATCCCCAAAAGAGGTTATCATGATCTCTTAACTTTCTTCCAACCGTGACCTGATTAATGGCATTGCTTGTGACCAAATAAACTCTAGGACTTTGTAGAAGGGAGTTCTTGTGGCTCAACAAAGTGGCATAGTCATTCAGAGAAACATAGCAGCCTCTTCTCTTTTCCTCCATTCCCTCCTGGAAATGGTGGGTCTTTCCTATTCCTTCTGTGCATTTTATCATTCACCCTTATTTGGACATATTTAATACATGTATATTTTTCAAAAAGAACAGAACTCCAGAATCTGGCCCAAATGTCAGCAGGGATGGCTCTGCAGGGTTGTGGCTGGATTGAAGTGACCTGCAGGTTTAATGCTGCTATGAAGGACTGAAGTGCTAGTATTCTGTGCCAGGACAAACCCTGCTTTGTAGATGGCTGTTGGAAGAGCATAATAGATATATTTTATGAGATTTTACAAGATTTTAGGGAAGAGGTTGCACACTGATTTACTGGTGAGGGGTTCAAAGTTCAAGAAGCCTACTATGACTACAGTTTGAAGTCACCAAACCTTTGTAATTTACCTTTTTGTCTTGACTATTCCTTGACCCATTCTAAAACTTCCTTCCTGCAGAGAAGTGTCCTGCATGCTTTCCTCCCAAAATAGAGCAGCAGCCGGTCCTGCCTTTCTTCAACCCTACAAATCTCCTGCTGTAATAGGAGGTGAGATGCGGCAGTTTCCTGCACAAATTAATTGCAGACATTTCAGCTGCTGAAGTTATTGCCTGTGGAAAGGGACTGCATGTAATCTGAAAAAGAATTTTACCTCCCCTACTGTGTGCAGTAGAAACCTGCCTGGTGCTGGGAACTCAGTTGGGCTGGGGAGCACAGCTCCACAACGTGCATTCTGTAGCCTCCATGTGTTCACATCATCCTGACAAAGGCCTGCTCACACATCGCTTCTTTCACCCCAGTCACGTCACTGAAGATGCTGCTGTATTAAACCTTTATTCTCAGCTGTTTATGTTCCCTGATCATTCTCTTTCAGTAGTGTTATGGATCTGGCTCAGTAATAACAAATTGCAGTACAGATGTCTCTATAAATATCATGAAAAGGTTTTGCTCCTCTTCCTCTTCCTACTTATTCCCTGTATCTGATCTCAGGAAAGTTACCAGGGATCTTCCAGATAGCACAGTTGGGTGCTGGAGATGATGTGTGCAGGGAGACTTAGAAAACATACAGCAGCCCTGCCTCTATATTAAAGGGTAATACAGTTGTGCGTAACACAGGAAATCATAGGACAAATGACCACTGCATCCTAGGTACATTTTGCTGAGATTGGCTTTGATTGCCAGCTGGTGGCCAGAAACCATCTCTGACTCAATCATTCCCTAAGGCCACCCACCTGGTGGCTCAGAGGCACTGGAGTAGGCAGATTGCTTGTGGCCACAGCAATGCTTGAGCCAGAGGTTAAGTGAGCATCTCCTGCTGAATGGGCTGTTCTGATCCCATCTTATCAGTAGGTTTGTATTAGGTAAGAAATTAGGGAGGCTTTATGAGCTGTGGTACGAAAATATCATATATATTTATATACTCCCTTCTACTGGAAGGGTGCAAATATCAGGGTTTGACAGTAGTTTGTGAAAATCTTTTGGGAGGGTGGGTAGGAGGAAGTATTTCCAAACCACCCCTCTGGGGACTTCTAACAGGCTCATTAACTCACTGCAGTAAATTGGCCAAGAACTCCAGTGGGAATTGAACTTTGAGATAATTGTGGATGGGGATGGGATTGCCTTGCTTAAGAAAAATATAGCTGCAGATACAAGCTCTAGCAAGTCCCATGAAGGTTCGTGTTTGCTACTTATGGCCTTTAAGTACTCTGGTGAGACTGTCTCCTTCTTGGGATATCTAAGTGATTTGCTGATTGCCTGGAGTAGAGATGTGGCAGGGGAATGATCGCTCTGTGGTACATGATCTAGTATGCTGCCTATGTAGCAAAGCTGCTAGGCTGAGAAAGAGGTCCAGGTAGGAGTTAAAAGCAGGAAAGCTTGTTCTTTGGCTGTCAGGCTGACAGAAGACTTGCCTTTCTAAGCCTCAGTGCTATGGAAATTAGTGCCTGAAGATAGCTTGTGGGAGAGTGGGCCTTGAGGTAGTCTTAATACATCCTGGCTGTTGAAGAAGTAATAGCCTCAGCAAGGGTCTTGTGGGAGAAGAGGCTGATTTTTTTACCTTCTTTTGCTGACCTTTGCTTTCAGATTCTCTCTCACTTGTTTGTATAATATTAGAACAAATTTTGGTAACTTAAATTGCTGACTTGTAGCTCAGATAACTGGTGAAAAACGGTCAGGAAAGAAAGTACAGTGCTGCTTCTTGCCCCTCGCTGGTGACTACTCCTTCTCCCCATTACTGAGGCTCAGGTTGCCCTTGTTCTTGTAATAAAGATTGCTGGACAGGAGAAGAATTGAGCAGAAAAAAACAGATAAGACCTCAGCTTGGCAGGAGCACGTTTTAAGGCTTGGCCTAGACTAGGGGTATGGTTATGGGTATGGGCATGGCCTGCATAGGAAGACTTTTTTGCAAAAAGCTGCACAAATCTTGCCAAATATACAGCCCTGTGCTCCCCTTACCATTTCCAGACTGTAGTCTGTGGCTGGTGGCACTGAATCCTGCTCATGGGAGGCTTCTGCTGAGCTCCATCACCTACCTCATTCTCAGCAGTGGCTGAGAAGAGCCTTACACCTCTGCTAGTGCCAGTTACTGCTGGGGGTGAGGAAGAGGAGCTACATACTTGTGGTGGGTGCCAGTTATCAGCTATGAAAAGAAAGGAGGTGTAAAGTACCCTGTTGGGTACATTAAAACCTATCTGAAGCCCTAGTATGGCAGCTAGGATCTTCCTGAGACTTAAGCTAGCTCATTCAGAGATTACTCTAGTACTTAAAAGTCACCACATTGCAACAGAATACACTTACACATAACTGCTTGTGCCTGAATTGATCCTGTCATGTCTTGGCTATGTCAATGGCTTGCATATGGTTATTCTTTCCTCTTGCAAGTGGCAAAAATTATTACAGATGATAACTCACTGGGGTTCATGGAGTGGATCAGATCAATGTGTATTGCCCCAGGTATCTCAGAGTGCAAGCTACAAAAACCAATTTAATTGCCCTTTGGCTAGCACAGACCCAGTTCAAGACTTGGCTCCCACAGGGGTTAACATGCTCATTAGTTTTTTGTTCACACTATGCACGTATCAGTTTTTTTTGTACTGAAACCTAAACCGAATCGCCCAGACTTCTTCAGTTTGCAGAACTGGACCTGAAATATCACAAGCCCCACTTTCCCTCTGAATTTTGCCCATAGTAGTTTCTGGGCAAAACCATCAGGAAATAGGATGCAAAGTAAAACACAAATTAGAGAGGAGAGGTGTTCACCACCTGCCTTTTTTTAAACAGGGGTCCACCTGGTGAGAAGGTTTAGTACAGTTCAGGCAAATTCTCTTTGCACTACAGTGATTTTCCTATCTCTACTTCAAACCACCCTCTGCAGTCTTTTTTGGAGAAGGAAGAACATGCTACTCTGCCCCGCAGAAGCTACTTATAGCAATGTTCACGGTGCTGGAGGGCTGTCAGCTTTGCTAAGTGGTGGGTCAGGGGGGAAGTAGGGACTTGAGATAAGAATAGTATGTGAAATCTTAAATTTGATGGGCCTGTCAGGGAGGAAATTACAGCTTGGAGGAGGAAAAGTGGCTGTGTTTTGAATTTTCTGTAGTAAATATAAAGTCTGGGGGTTTTGGCGGTGAGGAGGCAGTTCCACCAGGAATGTGTAAGGCTTTGTTTGGGACATGCCTGCCACAGCTGTTTTTCATTATAAGAGAGCAAGGAGGAGGACATAGTGACAAGGAACCTTCGTATACTCTGGCAGAGCTGGTGTAAAAGATGCAGGAAGGAAGGCATGGATGAGTGTGGAAAGAGAGGGGACAGAGCCTGGAGGACACTGGAAATCACTTAAAAGTTTGGGATAGGGTTGCCCTTTTCTCCCCATCTCCAATGAAACAACAAATTGCTGACCTCACCTGGCAGTAATTGCAGTGCAGATTCCAGCTGTGCCAGGGGCTGGGCCCTTGTCTCGTTATGGTCTGTATTTAAGAATGTGTTGCTTGCTTCTTGAATTATATTTTACATTTTGCTCTCAGGCCAGCTTGAGCTTGCAGTGTGGAAGAAGTGCTAGTATTTGTGGCTGCTCGGCTGAGTTTCTGCAAAGGTTTCTGCCAGGGGAATGGTGGGTAGAAGGGGAGATCAGGGATGTGCAGAACAGCTCTGCAGGTCCAATCTAGAAATTTGCTGGCATGCAGGTATGCACCATCACCTGCTGTTCACAGGAGGCAGAAAGATGCAATAACATGTTCAGGGCCGCACAACAGGCTGCTGTCAAAGCACAAGCAGTGCCACCATGTCTCAGCCCTTCTTGTTGGACTCCGGACTTCTCTGGCTAAGATGTCCTAGCCATCTGTGTGGAGCATCAGCTTCTTTTTCTGCAGGATGTGTCCATGTGAACTGAATGCAACATGGAATGAAAACGGGAGAGAGATACACCTTCATCCTTTTCCTCCCAACTAGGCTACTGAGAAGGTTTGATGCTGTACTGGTAATGCCTCCAGCGATGTGTTTGGTGAAGGGAGAATCTGGAGCACCAGAAATGACAGAACTGTGGTCAAAGGGTGTTCTGGTCTCAACTTTGAGGCAAACCCTCAGTGCATTGTCCTAGTGTTGGAACAAAGCTGTCCAGCAGGGGTGGCACTGAGACACTCCATAACAGTGTGCTGTGCTGTAGTGTCCCCTGGGCAGGACTGCTCTTTGCCAGCTCCTGTGCAGCTGCTTCAATGGAGTTCAGTCTGTGACCTGTCTGTGAGCCATAAAACCTCAGCAGGATTGGGCTGTTGAAAGGACCATCCCAAAGGGAAAAAGGGACGTTTCCAGACAGTGTACACTAGTGAAATGGGGCCAGCTATCCTAATTCTGTGAATACCCAGCAGCTGGGCTTGTGCTTCGTAAGTACGACCCCCAGGACCAGTCTTTCCATGCGTAGTACACTCAAATGTTTAAGAAACCCAGCCCTTTATTTTGATGTTTATCTGACTGCCTGTTCTCTTATGGATCTGTCTTTTATAAGTGGAATCTTCAGTGCCTAATAAGAGAAAAGTCTCTATTGTGAAAAATTACATAGATGTGGGACTCCCAGGCTGGATCTGGTCCTGAACAGATTCTCTGGCATCTAAGAAGAGATCAGGTCCTGCCTCTCCCTTGCTTTTTATGGAGGTTTCTCTCCTCAATGAGCCATCTATTCTTATGAAACTTGTGCAAATTTTGTATCATTGAGCCCTACTCTATCAAGACTGACAAGCAGATTTAAAAAATTTCAGGATGAAAGGGAAAATGATGACTAGAAGACAGGCACAGGTAGTGTATTGTCACATAAACCGAAAATACAGTTGTTTCTGACCACTTATGGCTATTTAAGAGTGCCATGATGCTCCTTGGATTGTGTGTATAAGATATCAAGGTGTTTCACTTTACTCTTCCTAATCGGTCTCCTATTTCAAAGGAGGGGATGAATGATTTTTGCTTCTTCCCTAAGACTCTTAGCACTGATAATATCACACCATCCAGGAATATCAAGCTACTGATGAGCTTGGCCTTTGAATTCAGAGCTATTTGTCATCATCTCTTCCAGAGTGGATTGTGCCCATAATTTGTAAACTCTTTCAAAGTCCTTTTGGATGCATTCTTACAGGTACAGAGCAAATAAAGGAGAATTCCTAGTGCAGGCAGCAGGGAAATAAGAAGGTTAGAGCCAAAAGCTGGCCTTCTTCCTCTGGATTTGGTGCTGTGATAATGGGAAGCGAGGTAGCTGATGACTAACCCATGGCAGTACCAGGAAATCAACCTGAAGACTACTGCTCCTATCAGTGGTCTGGTGTTGGCTTGCTTTGGTGACATCATGGTGCCAAGAGCCTGGACCAGGGGCAGTTATGGAGCCAAAGCAAATGTTTAAGCAAAGGCTGATGAGCGCAGATTTCCTCTTTAACATCACAGGTTTCTTGGAAATTTGAGTGCTAAGAACCTGAGCTTTTTTTGTTTCTGCCATAACAACAAAATCAACTGCTCACATGACCCCCTTTGTCCCTCCCTCTTTTCCCCTATCCCTCCCCTTCCAACTCTTTTTTTTCACCTAGGTCCCAAAGCACCTTTATTAATCACTTACAAGGATTAAAAAATACAGGGGAGCGATGGTAACAAATACTTTACTTCTTGCATTCAGACAGTTTGGGCTGGAGCAGAAAGTAAGCAGTGATCTTCGTGTCCTCGCTCCTGGAAAAGACATAGAGGATGTGCACAGAGGATGTGCCAGTGATGCTGCCAAAGGAGAGGGTGGCATTAAGGCATTGCTGAATTGCAGGAAAATAGCTTGAGCGCCTGGCTGTTGTTTCGCTAGATCTCTCTTCCTTTTGGCTCCCCAAACAGGTTGCAATCTTTGAGACCAAGAGCAGGTCTGGCTTCTGCTTCCCAGTCAGCTGAAATGCCACAGGATGTGGCTTCTCTGTTTTTCCTCTCTAGTCCTCTGGGGACAAGACCTTCATATTCCAAATACAGCCACTTCAGAGAGGAGGCACAGGCACTCCACACCCGCCTCTCTGAGCCAAGTGACTTGCATGGTCTCTCTGACCAAACACAGCAGTATACCGAGCCTTTCCACAGCTTCTTGCTAAAGTTAATTGCCATAAATTTAGCTATCACTTGCCTTCTTTTAATTTCAAATTATTCACAGACTAAGACACTTTCAGTTCGAAAATGAGGATTCCTGATATTTTATATTACATAAGCATAGACTCATGGTCATATTTCAGACTGCAGTTTTTAGAAACCTGGAAAGAAATATTTGTTTTTTCTCTAAATGAAACTGCTTAATAACCAGTTACAGCCTATGCCTACTAATATTCTTAGACACAGAGGGATTGCCCCTTTAGAGATTTATGGTTTTTTCTCCCTGGCATGCCTTAAGTGTTGGCAGATAAAGTGCAAGCTCTTTGTTTGCAAGTAGCCAGTTTAAACTTTCCACTTTGGCTTGTTATTGCCCAATTGCTAAGAATCCTTCATTCCTGTTGTTTTCCCTTTGTTTTCCATTTGGTTTTGGGTAGTTCCTGAGTTATGGTGTCTTCTCACAATAATAACAGATGTCAGCACAGCTTCTCTCATGTCATAGACTGCCTAGAGCAAACCAGTATTGCCCATTGTGCCCCATTAATAAGAATTGTCCACTGTCCCCATTCATATGAGCTGGCAGTGCATCCTGAAAGAAGGTAAAGATAGACTGATTTTAATGTAAGGACGCTTTTGCCTACCTCACTGACGAAGTGATGGATCTAGCGTGCAGCTGTTATTTAGTGTGGACTTGAAAGCTTTTTGGAAGAAAGCAAGATCACTTTCCACCCATTTATATGTGGGAAAACCAAAGCATACAGAAAAGTTATTCAGCAGATTAACTGGTGAACTGAGAATATCACCAGAATACAAGTCTCTAGCCTCTTAAACCATGCCCTAATCATTGGGCGATGCTGCCTCTATTGACTCTATTTTCATTCCATTCCTATTGAAATGTGCCTGCTGGTGTTAGGTCTCCCATCACACCAACATTATGTGGGCTGGCAGGACCTCCCTGGCATTTCCCAGAATGGCCCTCCTGCAAGGCCCACTGGGAGGTCTCACTGGTTTAGGCATTACCCAAACTTGCCTCCTGTCCGAGGTGGTTACAAATCCATGATTAGACGTGTGTGATTCCAGGGCAGTAGGGCAGTATTGGATCTTGTTCACCTGAGGTCATGCTGCTGGGTGGGTAGGGCTTTAAGAGTATCTGTGGAGCAAGGGGGAGAAGACAGCATACAGGCAACGAACAGCTATGGGAGATGGGAAGCCCAAAATCACAGGGAAGAGTGTGTGCTATGTCTGGATGGGCATCCTCTCAGGATGAACACCACCACACCTTTGAAACTTAACAGAGCCCTTTCTAACCCTGTGGCTTCTCCCATCCCTCAGCTGAGAGGGTTTATGCACAAGGATTAAGAACACCGAAAAACTATGCCTTGTCCAGGTCATTACCTTCACAGCACCCAATGCTGACGTATACTGATTTTTTCCAAGGCTTACCTGGCAAATGGAGAGAAAAATCCCTAACTATAGAAAGGATTGGAATGTATTTGCAAAGTTACAGCAGTGACAATGGATCAGGGTAACATGGTAATATAAGTAGAAATCTTTTTGAAGGGGAAAGAAGGCTTAAGAACTGCTCAGATGGGGGAGCATGATGAATCCTTCAAGAGACTGCATCCTCTTTAAAAATGTTTGGCTTTTTCTTTTTTCAGTGATATCCAATATTACAAAAGTAATGCAATAGCTTGATCTGCTTTTATCCCCTTTTTTTTTTCTTTTTTCTTGGGGAATATTTGAATATTTTCAGTCTGGACAAGAAAGAGAATCCAGTCAATTTGTTCTGTTCATTAGCACTGGTTTACCTCTCTACACCACTGGAAATCCTAGAAAACTAATGTAACTCTTTTGTAAGGAACTGTTAAGATTAAGGTGAACAAGGGACAAAAGGGACCTCAAGAGGTCAGCTGTCCCATGCCACAGCCTCAGGGCAAAGCTGACTGTGTACAGTAAATCTGAGAGGCATTTGTCTTACCTGACCTCCTAAAATCCCTGGTAGGGCTGAGTGCTTTACTATCTATTCCAGCTACCTGTGGCATTGCAATATTTTTTCCTCATATCTATCCTGGACACCCTTCTTTCCATAATACAATCCCTGTACTTCTTGTGCTGTCAAGGTTATGGAAGGTAGGTTATTCCTTTTCTCTTTACAGAAAGTAACACTGTTCTCACCTCTTCTCTCAGTCGTCTGTTCTTTAAACTGCCAATCCTGATGAGCACTGGAGCCTACTGCTGCAGTTTTATGATGAATATCACAGTTAATCTCTAATATTTTCATCCATACATTATTTTTCCTACTTTGTTTTTGCCAAGGTCAAAAAGCCTTCAGCAGACCCATAGTTTCTTCCTTCTTCAGCAGAGTATGTGGTTCCTTGTGCTTGCCTTGTCTCTGTACAAGGTCTTTGTCATAAAAAAATTTAAACATGTTTTATTAGACAGGTGTGGTTTGGATGTTACTTGCCTCCCAATTACCTGGTAGGTGTTCCCAAATGGTTTGTTAGTTTTGTTTTTTTCTTGGAATTATTAAATGAAGCAAGTCATAATTCTGACTCCTCCCTTTCTCCTTTTGAAAGATAGACACTATCTTTACAACTCCTCTGGAAATGTCCTGCACAAGCTGTCAGATACCACTGCTGATGGCTCTGAAGGTTCTCCTAAATTTCCCTGGATTAATTTAATCCAACTGAAAACTACGTATTCTATGTATCCTGTTCATTCTCAATTCCAGCGTGAGATTTTCCCTGATATTGCTGATGTTAATTCTGTTAACTGCCTGACCCACAGTGAATTGTTAATACATACTGAAGCAAAAATTCATTAAACATTGTGGGCTTGGTGATGTTTAATAAGAGCTATCACTGTCTCTTAATACATCTGTTCCTTGCATGTTTTCCTTTTACTAGTACTGTGCCAATGCAAGCTTTATCATCTTTTTTTTCTCTATACTAGTTGTATTTTACTTTCTGCCACAGCCTCTCTGATTTTTATCTCTGTATGTCTTACTATGGTTGCTTCTAATTTTTACCTATAGGCTTCCTTTCTCTGGGGGAGATTGCTGAAGAACCTCAAGGTTTAGTCTTTCTCCTGCCCCTTCTGCATGAGGACAGTTTGTGTCTTAGATATGGTTTCTTTAAAGACTGGAGATTCCTGTGAATTTCTTTTCAATGGGAACTGAATTCTGTTCATTTAATTTCATGTCCTTTACAACAGCTTATTTTGCTGTTCTCTCTTTTCCTCTCATAAGACACTGAGACCTTTTAGCTTGCTCCTTGCCAACCAACTTCACTGTTTCAGTGCATTTCAATGCTTTCAGCATCAAATAGGGAGGACTTTGCTCCTCTGTATGATTTCTCAGAATTTTCTACCTGTAGCATTTCTCCTTGCATGTGGCTGAACCACCAGTGGAGCAGCCTGTGTTCTGTGGCACTCCTGTCTCTGTAGTCTCTTACTTCCCCTGGCAATTACAGGTAATTGTTGTCATGTTTCAGTTTGGTTAATGTTTTGTAATTTGGTTTCTGAACTGTTTTCTTATGGCCTGAATTTACCCCAGCCATCTCTACACTCTCTGTCAGATCTTATTCCAAGTTACCAGCCACACTGAGGAGTTTAAGTGCTTGTTTTACAAAATTCCTTGGGGAAGACAGCAGCAGGGAAAACTCCGGAATGCTGAATGTGTGTGTGGCAGGTGATGGTAGAAATTGGTATACCAAAGCTAGCTTCAAGGCTGGCCTGTTTCTGAAGTGACATCAGTAAACTGAAGACATAGCTGATAGAAGTTTATTGTAAAAACTCCATTTTCCTCTGGAGTGAAGAGGACCAAGTCTCAGGCACATCCTCCTCTTCAGCAGAGCACTCTGTTGCATAGGCTGAAACAAATGTTCGCATCTCAACGAAGTCCAAGACATAATGAAACCTTAACCCTTCTGTTTCCTAAGCAGAACATCATGTACTCTCTATTTTAATTGGGCTGATGCCAAACTTCTGTATGTTTGTTGCCCAGGTGGTCACAAACCTGATCTTCTCTTACGGTGGGAGGTATTTTGCTCTCCCAGTCCTTGCCTCGTGGTCCACCCACTTGAGATGTGTGAGGAAGTTGCCAGTAAAGGCTGAGGCAAAAATGTTGAGAACCTCAGCCTTCTCCTCGTACGTTGTTACCAGTTGGACAGCTGTGTTTATCACAGGGTACATTTTCTTTGACCTTCCTTTTCTGGCTGACATACCTGTAGAAGCCCTTATTATTATTCTATGCATCCCATGCCAAGTTCAGCTCCAGGTGCACTTTGGCTTTTCTGACCACATCCCCGCAAAACCAGGCAGCATCCCTATACTCTCCTCAAAATAACTGTCCCTACTTCCACTCCTAAGCATTTCCTTCTTGCCCCTTAGTTCAAACAGCAGGTCTCAACTCAGCCATGTTGTTCTCTTTCCCTTCTTTCCAGATTTCTTACACCATGGGATTGAGAGCTCTTGTGTGCTAAGGAAAGCATCCTTAAAGACCAGCTAGCTCCATTCTACTCCCTTATCCCTCAGAGAAGATTCCCAGGGCATCATATTGACCAACTCCTTGAAGAGCTAGAATTTTGCTTTCCTAAAATTCAGGGTCCTGACTTTACTCTTCCCCTGACTCATATCCCTCAGGACTACGGACTCCACCAGTGTATGATCGCTGCAGCCCAGTCTGCCTGCAATCTTGACGCCACCAAGTAGCTCACTTGTGTTGCTGACCAACAGGTCCAGTGTCACATCCCCTCTGGCAGGGCTGTTTATTACCTGGCTTAAGAAGTTATCTTTGATGCACTCCAGGAGTCTCCTGTATTGCCTACAGCTCGCCATACTACTTTTCCAGCAGAAGTAGTGTTGTCATGTTTGTTTATCCCTGTGGACACAGTCCAATCTGATCAATTCACAAATTCAACAGCCATCTTGCAGGCCCATGGGAGTTTGAAACTGAAATTGACTCTGAAGTGAGAATAGGTTCTGTAGTTCTGTATCACCAAAAGTTTGTTCATGTTATAATTCATCTTGAGCTCCCTGCAAAAGAAAATACACACCCTTTAAATGGTGTTGACAGACCAATAGAACCTCAGGTTGACAGGCCTCAGGTTTTGCCTTCGCTAGACTCCTAACTTATTGTGAACTATGATTCTTCCAGGAAGGGCAGGGACCCTTATTATAGGTAGATGGTGCCCATTACAGTGAGTCCCTTAGCACTGACCAGTTTCCATGAGCTGCTCAAAGAGTTCTGATTTTGTTCAGAGACCTACTGCTGCCAGGCCGATGTGCTTTGTCCAACAGGGATGAGAGAGAAAATACTAATTATTTAAAAAGCACAAATCATGAAAAGTAAACTAATGGTGAGAAAAACTGTTTTCCACACTGGAAGGTGCTACAAAAACTTCCTATGGAATCGTAGTGTTAGCTCGAATACATGGAGTGTCTGTTTCACTAGTGACGTTCACCAATGCTGCCATCTACAGGTTGTTGTTCTCTGTTCCGGACCTTCAAGTGCAATTCACGCTGTCGCACCACCATAAAAATAACTTAATTTGCCTGCACAGGTAGAGTTTCAGCATCTGATTTGCCACTAGCAAACTCACAGGCATATTTATATATTCTCATATATTACAAAGGGCTGGACAGATGCTGTTCAAGAGAATGTTAAATACAGTAAATTTGTTTGTGTATTGATGCCTAGTAACACATGAATCTTTTACGAAACTGTATCAGGACTCTTTGTTTTGTTTTGTTTTGTTTTGTTTTGTTTTGTTTTGTTTTGTTTTGTTTTGTTTCCCCCCCACCCCCCCCAGCTATATCTGTCTGCAGCTTTCCCCCATGGGTAACCTTCCTTTTTTTCTTCCCTTAATTTCCTTCGCCTTTCTTTGGCAGCACACAGTGCAGTGAGTGCTTCGGAGCACACAGTGTAATCCCAGCAGGAACCACTCCCAGAGCTGTCAGCAAGAAGACGGCAGGCAGAGTTCACGTAACAGATTGCGTTCAGGATCAGTTTCAACATCCACCATTTTAATATCTAAATAGTCATGGCACTGAGCCATATCGCGGGGCATTTTGCACTGTGTACGAGAAGGATTCCCATCTTGCTGGGACAGAGCGAGTCTTGCCTGGCATCTTAACCACCCACAAAAATTAGTCAGATGGTAACTAGTCAAGCATGGTTTCACCCCTGCTTACAACATTCTTTATCTTGAGCAGCTTTCAAAGGTAAAAGAACCTTATTTTTTAATGCTGAAAATGCCACAGAAATTACTTCAAGCTGTAATTACCTTGTGTGTAATCCAGTTAAGGGAGTACCTTGCCACCCGGCTGCTCTGCCTCTATTTCTACACCTTCCAGTCCTACAGCATTTGATTAGGTGATGCTTTTAATGGTGGAAGTGAGCCTTGTCATTTAAGGTATGGATCAATATGACCGGCATGTACTAGCACTAACAGATCATGGCATTGTGCAATGTTTCTTCCATACACCCAAGTGCTTGCTTGAAGGGTAATCATACTACAAAGGTTGCATGCTCTGTGGCCTGCTACCCAGACCGTAACAAGTTACTGATATTTTATATGTGCACATCAACCATGGTTGGTTAGAGGATATAGTGAGGTGGGAATTGGCTGCTATATGAATAAATGTTGTGTTTATACTTCTTCCAAAAAAAACCCCTTTTCTTGCTCTGCTCAGTACCCAGACACCTGTGTGGTGCTGAGACTCTTGGAGCAGCGTAGTAGCATGTAAAGACACTACCCTAAACCACATTGCTTCTCCGTGACCTAGTCACCATCTGTTCTTGCATCCTCACTATCTCAAGGGCCTGATTAATCTGATTATCTGCCTGATTAATACTGCAGTGGGAGAAGGCTTCTCCTGTTACCCTTTTTCCTGTGTTGTTCAGGTCCCTGCAAACTATGGAGAAAGGGGAGTGCCTCGCTTTACAAATAGGCCTGCTTTGCTGGTTATACAGATGCAGCTAAGGCTATGACCTCATAGTGTGGAGAAAGGAAAAGGAGAGGAGCATATATTTTTGCTGTGTTCAACTTTTTATTTTAATTTCTCTATAGCAAAAGTGTTTCACTACATCTTTCTCTCTAAATTGAGGGATAAGGATTTGATGGATAGACTGTTTGATGGATGAAGAATTTGTTGGATGGTCATATCCAGAGGGTAGGGGTCAATGGCTTAATATCTAGATGGAGATCTGTGACAAGTGGTGTATCTCAGGAGTCCATACTGGAACCAGTACTGTTTAGTATCTTCATCAATGACACAGACAGTGGGATCGAGTGCACCCTCAGCAAGTTTGCAGTTGACACCAATCTGACTGGTGCGGTTGACACACCTGAGGGATGGGATGCCATCCAGATGGAGCTGGACAAGCTCAAGAAATGGGCCCATTCAAGAATGTTGAACCTCAGGAGGTTCAACAAGGCCAAGTGCATGGTCCTGCACCTGGTTTGGGTGAACCCCTGGTATAAATACAGTCTGTGGGATGAAGGGATTGGGAGCAGGCCTGCAGAGAAAGACTTGGAGGTACTGGTGGATGAAAAGCTAGATGGATTCAGACTAGATAAGGAAGACATTATTTATGATGAGGGTGGTGAAATACTGGTGGTACAGGTTGTCTAGAGAAGTAGTAGATGCCTTATCCTTGGAAACATTCAAGGTCAGGCTGGACAAAGCTCTGAGCAACCCGATTTAGTTGAAGATGTCCCTGTTCATTTCAGGGAGATTGGACTAGATGACTTTTAATGGTCCTTTCCGACTCAGACCATTCTATGATTCACTTGGGGATTTTTTTAGCGTTGCTTCAATACTTATCTCTGTGCCAACTTCTTAATTTTTGCTATTACTTTAGATTGCCACGGAAATCTCAGTGTTGCTTGTAATAAAAGATCATCCTTCACAATAATATAGGGCAAAGGGCTCCTATTTTGAGACATTGGAGATGGTAATCTCCCTCCTTTGCAACTGAATTTCCATGCCCAAATATTTCCTCTCTTTGATATACAACTTTGGTGACTAATAAGTAGGCATAAGGTGCATCTCCAATTCCAAGAACTGTTAATTTTACAAGGAGCTTTGCAAAGGTAGCTGTCACAAAGGTTTTAAAGAGAAACCCTCCCTCATACAGTGCAGGCAAATGCAATGACTGCTCTTCCAATAGCTGTAGCAGAGAGTTTAGTTGTAACCAGAAAAGCATTCAGAGTCCAAGAATCACCACCAAAAAATCCCACTGAACTATTTTTATGCTTTCAGAACTTTTTATGGTGAGGTATTTCTCAAGCAGTGTCAGCCCCTCTGTTCCCAAGGTGGCTAGCCAGCAGGAGGCTTTGGGAACAGGCTCTTTACCCTCACCATCTCACTCACATTAACTTAAGTGTTGTTTCAAATGATAGCAGCAGGACATTTTTTATGCTTTTTTTAATAGTAGTTTTCCTCTTGCCAAACCCATGTGAACAATCTCTCTCCCTCAACTCACTTCTGCCAGGAAGCCTCTGTCCTATAGCACTCTGATCCCTTGGTTTGTGATGTCTCCAGATTTTACTGTATTTGAGTTATTGGTATGTGTGTCCTGTTGTTCCTGTTGGAGCAGAAGTGCTTGGCAGATTTGGCCCTGGCTATTACAGAAAATCTCAAGCACTGGCAAGTGCTGAAATATTGCCATTCTCTGTCTTTTCCCATCTGTAGTCCCACCCAGGATAGTTGCAGCAATTCCATCCCTTGAAATGGTGTTAAAAACCACCCTAAGTATTTGACAAAACCACAGGGTTCTTTGCGAGGTTCTAGTCCTGTTTGTGACTGCCAGAACCAGCCCCGCTGGGGTCCTGACACTGGAAATGGCTACACTGGAAATGTTGAGGTTGCAATTCCAGGTGTGACACTGGAGCCCTGACTGTGCAGGGAAGTTCTCCAGCTTATATAATATAATAACGTGCATATTTGTGTCCAGTAATACCTATAATGCATCTGTGCGCTTTCGCATGCCTGCCTGGGCTCTGGAAGAGTAGCTTTCTTTGGTATTTAACCTTAACTTTTCCTAGAGCATCCTAAGCCTTTCAACCTTTTTCAGCCCTTAAAGCTTTCTCAATAAGCATAGAGTCCTGTATAGCACCAAAGTCTGGCTTGCTCTTCATTGCTGCTTTTAGGCGTGTCTTAAAAGTAGCATTAAGACCGCAGGCTGGAAGATCACTGATTTTTATCTAAACTGCAAAAGTCACTCCTTTTTGTGCCTGCTTGGCAGATTGTGCTGCTTTAACTGTTTGGTTCGTGTTAGAGTTTATCTGGGGAAGGGAGAGAAAGAAGAAGAAAGCTGCCATGTAGACAAAGTTGGGTTGCTGAGATCTTTTGGGGAATAACTTCTTTGACCAAAATCTGCTATTATCCTTATGCAACAACAGGGAAACTGCATGATATAAACAGAGGTATTATTTGTCTTGCTGTCACCTTCTCTATGGATAAGGAGATAGTGATGGTAACACTTTTCCACTGTGGCAGGCAGTTTAATGAGTGGCAGTACAGTGATTTATTTTTAAGCATTGTTATTTAGCACTTAAGAAGTTACTTTTTCTAAAGAATGCCTAAAAGCACCATGCAGCCTCAGGCCACTATTGAATTAGCTTGTGCTGAGGAGGATGTTCTGAATGGGCAAGCCAAATAAAGGAAAAGTGAAAATGTCACCCAAACTGACACATGTGACCACCTGATGTTGGCAGAGAAGCCAAGTGGTGTCTATAGACTCTGTGGTGGATGGACATGGAGACTAAACCTAGGATTTCTAAAGTTTGTCCTGGTGAGTCCACGACCAAATCCATTCCTTGTTAAGATTACTTCAGATTTTTCATCAGGAAGTGCAATCTTAATTATGGCTGTTGTATGTACATGTTTTCCTCAGTTTGTCTAGTTTTTGAAGGAAGTGAGGGAACCTGTGTCCAGATGATGCTTTTTTCTATAACTGCTGACTCATTCTAGATTACCTGTAAACATTTTCTCTTGTGATACCAGGTGAGAAAGACTGGGGTCCCTATATGTATTTAGTTTGAGTCTACTTCCTAGTTGAAGGCTAGAGAGCAAGTGTGAAGAATTGGATTTGAGACATGGGGAAAGGAGAATTATTTATTCTATAGCCTTAGAAGTAGAGAAGGAAAATGTATTGATGCTGTTCTTTGTTTCTCACTGTTCACTTTACCTTTCTTTTGCAAAACACCAAAGAATGTCCTTGGCCTATCCAGATGCAATGACTTCATCTTGACTAGACAGTGCTGCCCCAAAGGAATAAACATGTATGTCTTGGTACTGATATTCATCATAAATAAACTTGGGTGTCTTCTATAAGACAGTAAATTCACTTCAGGAGCTTCTGCAGTTGTTATTAAATGTTGGCTCTACAGGAGCTCAGACAGCTCTGGCAGCTGGGAGAGAAAGATGCTGTAAACTGGGGTATTATGGAGAAATCCAGGAGGAGTAAACACACAGAAAACATTTGAATCATTTCAGTCAAGCCAAGTTTACCAGCTGTGGTGGGATGGCTAGGCTATCCTGAAGGACATCTCTAGGTGCTCACATACAGCTGGGCTCCATGTTTTCCCTCCTGTCTCTCTGCATGTCCTTCCTATCTCCATCAACGATGGCGATGGCAGAACACAAGAACTGGCAGGGGAGCACTGGGCCCCCAGTCTGGCTTTCTCCCTTTCCTGCATCATACAGCCAGGCTCCAAACTTGCTGCAGCTTCCTTCACACTATATGGGAAAGATGAAAGTTAGGAAAATTATTCCCCCTGCTCCTTATATTGTAGGAGAAACTGAGGAAATGCTAGTCTGTGACTTGCCCAGTGTTACACCAGGAATTTTAAGTGAAATGGAGTATTGGCTCTGGTTTTGGAGTCCTACTTGGGCGCTGCAATCATACAACAGTACCGAAAGGGATCCCTCTTCCTCCGTTAAGACGAAGGGTAGAATCATGCTTTTGCTATCCTGGTAAGTTATGGGTTAGGGGGTTTTTAAATTTTATTATTTCTAAAAAAAACAAAACTGTTTTTTGCTTTCTTACAGAAATGTATATATCAGACATTTCAGGAATGTCACAGTTTTGCCTCCCCTGGATTTGCTGGGGGAATTCTTGCAGGGTTGGGAAAACAGGTGGAAGGCAGCTTTCTCAGCACACGGATGAAACTTCTTATCACAGTTGTCCAACTTTAATTTCTTCCAAATTCCCCTACAACATAGTAACATAGTTTAAGATGGCATCTCCTGGGTTGAAAAAATCCTGCATTCCTGGCTGCTGCTAGATTTGCCATTGCTTTAGATTATCATTAATGGCTTTTTAGACAAGGTGTTATGGTCAAAGCCCCAAAGATGCATACTGGTAAGACTCTGCCATAGTTGCCTGCATCCATGACCTGGTCTATCTCCTCATATTTTTTTTAAGCTTTGAGTCTATCACCCAAACTGCTAATTGTAGTAGACCTAGTCAAGAAGGAAAGGGGGTGCTAAGCAAGACCATCCCACTCTGAAAATGAACTTTCAGACCAAATATGTGCCGTGGCAAAGGACAAATTTTAATGTGGCATGAAACTCTGCAGTTTATGCTTGTGAACAGCTACCCATCACAGCAAAGCTGCTGTGTGGCTCTGATCGGTCACCAGTGGATCTACCTGGCCTCAATATCTCTTCTTCTGGTGGGTCCCTTCCTTAGAAAAATGTCCTGTTTTGAAATCTCTCAGTCCGAACCCCTTGGCCAGTCTATGTTGGTTTTATTTTTTAGCCTCCTGTATAAAGTACTGCTTCCTTCTCGGGTGTGGTCACTCACATGCTATTATTTCTCCCTGTTGGCATAAAATGCTGCAAGTCCTAAATTGTCCATGCAGTTTGACAGGGTCAGATTGGGAGAAAAACAAGCAATCCTTGGAGGCGGAGGGATAGCAGCAGCCATATTACATCTTAGCAGGGGACCTTGGATACCAAGATACCAAGTATTGGAGGCAGCTATCATCCAAAAGAGAAGGTGCTGCTCCCCTTGAGTGGCCTTATGGGCAGGCTCACCCACCCCACCTGGCTAGTCCTGTTAGGGGAGGGCGAGGATGGGGCAGGGAATCCAATTGCCCTGCTGCCACCAAGGACCCAGGTGGTGCCACCGATTCCATCATAGGATGAAATGTGTGAAGGCACACAAACCAGTTCTGTGTATGGGTGCTGCTCTTCTACCAAGCTGATGGGGGGTTGGGATATTGGTCTCCAAGCCCTGCTGTTCCCCACTGCCTGCTGCAAGTGCAACTGTTTCATGTGCCCTTTCTCTGTCTCTGACTTAAATTACTCCGGTTGCTGTGATGTCAGGACTACTGGGTAATTTCCACTATGCAGGAGGTAGGACCCATCAAAATTAAAGTCCAATCACTGTCTTCAACAAAGAAATCTTTCTTCTAGTTTTTTTGCCTGGTGTTGGGCACTTTTTTTTAAACAGAGCCAAAACAAAACCCTTATTCAGTTGGTGTTCACACAAAGTTTTGTCATTAATGATTTACAGCAGCCCAGACTTGGGCTCCAGTTTATTACAGATCTTCTATCAAGAAAGATCAACTTCTAGTTTTCCTGTCTTCAAGAAAGCTGAGAGATTTTTTAGGTTTAAAATGCCCCTTAAAATGAGCCCTTCTTTAAAATACATGTTCTTTGTATATTAAAGCAGTAGCGATATAGAGAAGAATTTATTTTCCTTTGCAGGTCATCTTTAAGGTCAGCACTATAAGCTCGTCGTAACTTTCAATTCTAAACTGCTTTCTTAGCTGAGTACTTTAAAAACACACCAAACCAAATCACTACACCTCTCCCCTTCTGAGGAAAGGAAGTCTGAGGGGAAGCCTGCAATGGAGCAACCAACAGGACCTAAAACAAATTCCTGAATATTTGATCCTGGTAGTTGAGATGGGCAGAGCTCTGTGGGAGACCAAGAAGAAATCTCAGCTGCTGCCAGTAGCAGATAAATTAGTACAAGGCAACTGGGAAACCTGGAATTTACTAACATCTGAAATGAAACAAAACTATTAACCCTAACATCCATTTGTTAAGTACTTGCTTGTGATTTACAGCTCCTGCTCCGAGACTTACAAAAATGGTCTATGTATTGTGGAACCGGTGTCAGCACAAGGGAAAATGGAGACTCAAATGGCAATTCTTGACTTGTGCTATTTCTTTTTGTCCCTGCTAGAGAGGTGGGGGCAGTATCTGACGTGCAAAAGGTGCAGGATGTTTCAGTGTGAGCTGGATGCAGCTCAGCTCTCTGCTGCCCGGCCCCACTGCTCCAAAGGCCTCAAGTCACTAGGCAAAGTTTCTGCCCCTTTCTTAGTGGTAATGTGTTCTATATGAGGAGGTGGCATGTTTAACCGAGGGGAAAAAGCAACAAAAGATTGTTGCTGAATGTGCCTTTCTTTGAAAAGTAATGTTTTATAGAAGAATGTCTTAATAAAACGTTTGGGTCTGTGGGAGGAGGAACTCAAAAGTGAACCCCCACCTGGGAAGAACAAACCCACCTTTTTTTCCTGGAGACATCCCCACGCTGAATTTGCAAATCCACCAAACAAAGGTTGCTTTTGGAACACACAGCGAGCCATCTTCTCCGACCATTACTGGCTGGTCTGGGAGTAACAACTCCAGGCTGAACGAGGGGAAATAAAAACAAACCAAAAAAACCCCACAATTCCCCCCCCCCCAAACAAACACACACACACACACACACAAATCCCCCCTTGTCTGTCCAGTCTGTCCATACCCAGTACAAACAACAACAAAAGTGAACTTTCCTTTAATNTCCTCCCAGCCAGGTGTACCCACGCGTGGGGAACGCCGCGGCGGGACGGTGCGCTCCCGGCTCCTCCCCAGGCTACGGGTGCCAGCGGAGGATCCCAGCCCCCTCCCTGGCGGCGGCGTGAGGAGGAGGAGGAGGAGGAGG
>VZTM01042656.1:153222-166625 GCA_013400555.1 Jacana jacana
GCCCGACCGCCCGGTGCCGGCGGAGCGCTGGGCCCCTCGCTAACCCGCCGTCCGTCCTGGACACGGAGCCTCCCCTTTGCAATACTGCTTTTAATCCTTTAAAAATCATTGAAAAGCACAAGTAAATGGAGGCTGTCCTCTGCCTGGAGCACAGGAGAGAGCTGGGGTCCGCTTTCCACCCTTTCTCCCTGCCCACTGCTTTGGTCTCGACTTTATGTCACTGAAGATGAGGAGTTGGGGCTGCATGTGTAGGACTTGTTGTTTGTTGCTCCTGCATCTGATCTGCCTGAATACATCACCCCGGCGCCCAAGCAAGCCGAAGTCTAGTTGTTGCAATTTCCTAGGTAGTTTAGAAGACTCGGCAGTATGACCGAAGCTGCCAGAACATCACCTCAGGGCCTCTTTTATTAGGCCACCCACCTTTTCAAACTGTCTGTAATTATTAGCACTGTCGTTTAGAGCAAGAGAAGTGATAGTTTTCTGCTGGTACCATCGTTTTATATTTTTAGCTGGAGCTCTGTGTAGGTGTGTATTATGTATTGCTTATTTTGTCAGGATTACATAAAACAGATGCCCTTTGCATCTCAGGATGCATTTTCTCCGTGGACATCGCCTTGACCTTTTCAAAGTGTTTCAGAAAACCTGATGTGTGGCTTGTTCTATTCTGACCACTTCAGATTGTGTAAAGATGTTCACATTCCTACTTGACTGGAGCTATGTAGCTTCAGGGGGGGGTGTTGAAAAATCAATTTACGGGAGTCTTAAATGAAGAGAGAACAGGCTGATTGCGTTCCTTGAGGGTTTCCTTACGTGTAGTTAACAGCCTTGAATAGAAAGGAATGCTTTAAAAAGGGGATAGCTTTGTGTCCTGGTTTGAGCAATACAGGATTAATTTCTCTTGCAGTAATTTTACTTTTTAGTAATTTTTTTTTTCTAATTTTTTTTAAGCAAGGCATTTTTTCTAATACTTTGGAAAACTGCATTTTTACAAGACTCTAGAGTCTGATTTTGGGAAAATATTTACTTTATAGCCAGGTATAGTATATGGGCTTCAAGGTCTCAGTGGTTTTGAGCCTGGCCGGGTGCAGGGATGTGGAGGAGGGAGACCTTGGCACTTGACCTAAGCTGGCCAACAGGATTATTTCGTGCCATGAACATCACATTCAATACAAATTAGAAAGTTTGTTGAGGTATTTTCTCTCTTATACGATGGCTGTGATCCTGAGAACTTCTTGCCCTGGTGCTGGACCCCTGAGGCCTTCCCTTCCTCCTGAAGCTGGAGTGCTCACAGTGCCTGACGTTTGCTGCCCATTGCTGGGAGTGCACAGCTTCATGTTGATAGAATGGGCTGAGTATAATCCTTGTATATTTTATATTGATACTGGGATTGATATTGTCTCTTTGGTATTATTATTGTTAAATTATTTAGTCTTTGTTAAATCTGTTTACATTTCAACCCTCCTGTTTCCTTGTTTTTTCCAATTCCCCTTCCCAGGTGGGGAGGTCATTGGGTGATAGAGTAATTGTCTAAACCACAATAAACTGTTGTGGGTTCTTCAAACCGTAACACTTTGCATTTGGAACTTTAAGAAAAATAAGAGTTCACAATAAAACTAAGATGTAAGTTGCAACTTGGAGTTTGTTTTTTGTTTTAGAGACATCTTTAATATACTGTATGTTCTATATCGATAGTCACCTGCTTAACATGTGTGGAAAGATTCTTCTACAAATGTAGGTGTTTTTTTTTTGTTTTGTTTTGTTTTTTTTTTAGTTATTAGCTAATGAGTCTTGTTTATAAACCTAAATGACCTTGCTTTTGTTCTGCCTCCTTAGTAGGAAGGTGTGTAGTTCTTTTGGTAGGTTGATCTGGACTGTACTTTTAAGGATAGCTCATCTATCCTTTTAGAAGGAGCATGGATGTACTGTGATAGGCTCTCCATGATGTTAGTTCCATTCCTGAGAACCCCCACTCTGTAAGCAGGTGCCTGACTTTAAGGGACTTTCACCTCTTCAAAGTATTTTGATGTGCTTATCTTACAAATATGTAAATACATCTCTGCAAGATTGGGGATGTGCTGGAACTTCTGCAGTGTTAAAGATTCTGTGAAGTTTGGCATGTTATAATGGGTCCTGAATACTTTGTGAACTCATTTTGCTGTGGAGCTAAGTCCTTGCTCTGTATGTGGTGTCGTCAGGAGCCTTTTTATTTATGTGGCTTGAAATAAAGATAAACCTCTGTTTCAGATATGGGTTGTACTCATGTACTTACCTCAGTCCTTTCACTGAGGTAAGACAACATGATTGTTGCATTTGGTGCTTTCTCAAAGGGAGGACTCTCTTGCCTGTGCAAAGTATTCAGGAGCAAGGTGGTTATGATGGCATGTTTTTGTCTGAAAATATTGTAAGTTTAGAATGTTTAATACAGCACAGCAGGTGTTTTATGTAGGGCTCTTTAAACCTGGAAGTAGTTGAGATAATTCTAGATTAAGTTCTTTTTTAGGAAATAGTTAGCTGTTGCTTGTCATGAGCTAGAACCTTTCCCAGAATCATGAGCCTGTATCTTAATTTTCCTTAACAGAATGACTATTTGCCTGATGTTACGAAACACAAGATAAAGAAAGGTCAACAGGGAAGTGTGACAGGGTGGTTACAAAAATTTTCAAGCAGGGATGCAGTGTGTGAAATAAAAAATGCATTGAGCACCTGAAAGGGCTTTTAATTCATACTGGTTTTCCTGATATCACCTGAAGCTAGTGAAGCCTATTGCTATGTTTAAATGTAGAATGTAGCAGGAAAGAACACTTGCTAATTTTATGACAGGGAAACATGCTACGTAGGAGTCCTCTACTGCATGGGAGTGCTGGTTCAGACAGTCTGTCATTGATTTAAGGAGCTGTTTTCCTAGTAACTACCACTAGCATGATGTGAGGGTCTGTCACAGATTATGGTTATAAATGCTCTTGAAATACAGAGGAAGTATTACAAGTCCAGGCTAACTCTGAAGTTCAAGCTCATACTTTTGAAGCACTAGATCTTCTCTCTCCAGACAAAGGATAATGGCTTTAACTGTCTTTCAGGTAGGGTGTAGGAATTAATTTGTTACTATTTACTTTGAAATTAAATTAATTTAATTTTAAATTTACTTTAAAGCATCTGGAGATGCTTTAAAATTACTCATACTGCAGACGTAGTGCGGTTGACATGCTGGAGGGAAAGGATGCCATCCAGAGGGAACTGGACAGGCTTGAGAGGTGGGGCTGTGCAAGCCCCATGAAGTTCAGCCAGGCCAAGTGCAAGGTCCTGCAGCTGGGTCATGGCAATCCCAAGCACAAATGCAGGCTTGGCAGAGAATAGATTGAGAACAGCCCTGAGGAGAAAGACTTGGCGTTGTTGGTGGATGAGAAGCTCAACAGGAGCTGGCAATGTGTGCTTGCAGCCCAGAAGGCCAACTGTATCCTGGGATACGTTAAAAGAAGTATGGCCATCAGGTCAAGGGAGGTGATTCTCCCCCTCTACTCCACTCATGTGAGACCCCACCTGGAGTACTGTATCCAGCTGGTATAGGTATCCTTGGTATAGGAAGGATGTGGGCCTGTTGGAGACAGTCCAGAGAAAGGCCATAAAGATGAGGGCTGGAGCATCTCTCCTATGAAGACAGGCTGAGAGAGTTGGGGTTGTTCAGCCTGGAGAAGGCTCTGGGAGACCTTACAGCATCCTCCTAGTACCTAAAGAGGGCCCGCTAAAAAGCTGGAAAAGGACTTTCTACAAGGGCATGTAGTGATAAAACAAGGGGTAATGGATTCAAACTGCAAGAGGGTAGATTTTGATTAGATATTAGGAAGAATTTTTTCTCTTTGAAGGTGGTGAGACCCTGGCACAGGCTGCTGAGGGAAGTTGTGGATGCCCAATCTCTGCAAATGTTCAAGGCCAGGCTGGGCGGAGCTTTGACCAACCTGATCTAGTAGGAGGTGTCACTGCCCATGGCAGAGGGGTTGGAACCTGGTGATCTTTAAAGTTCCTTCCAACCTAAAAAAATCTATGTATCTGTAATACGTAAGTCAGCATGACATACAAAGTCAAAGTGTGCAGCTTTTTCACCAATAGTCTGCTGTAAATTCCACCATATCCACTTGCTATTTTTGAACTTTTTTTTTTTTTACATCTCACCTACTTTAACTTTTATCTTAAGTATTGTTTTACTTTATAATGTGGTGGTAGTAAAATAGGCCACAGGTTTTGTTCCAGCTGTAGATTTTCTCAGTCCTAGGGTTTCTTGAATAAGCAAGCCGAGGTAACATTTTAGCAAACGGAGAGACTGTTTCTGGGAACTTGTTACACATTGCTGTTCTGCTAAAGTCTGGCAGCATAACAACAAATAGAGGTTACAAACCCATTCTTAGAATATAGGTGCACGTGACATACAGAGAGCCTCTAGTGTAACTTTCCCTCTAGCTCAAATTTAGCCATCAATGTAGACTTAAAGGTAGTTGTCTCTCTTTTTTTCAAAGCGGAAATAAAAGAAATATAATTCTTAATGATGCTTTTAAATAGCTTTAATGACAAGGTTTACTTTCATGTTAGGTTAGTATTTTTTGTGAATGTACTGTATTGTATAAAAGCAACCTGCCATCTTGAGGTGGAGAACAATAACTAAGTTTAAATTCCTTGTTAGAAAGAAGCTATTGTCAGTAGCTTTATTGCTCTTCATTCTGAGAAATCATCTTAATTTTTCCTCTCTATGTCTTTAACCCAGGAGCTATTAAACTTTCAAAATGTTTGACTTTTATAAATTCAGAACTGCTCATGGGAGTTGATGTGGCTGAAAAAAATCACAGTAGTAAGAACACTGGAAGAAAATAGTTGTTATTTTCTACTCAAGACTTCTGTGAAGAATTTAAATAAGTATCAACCTGAGCCTCAAGGGAGGAATGACAATAGAATAAGTATCCCCCCAGTTTCTGGCAGAGGCCAGCGATGCAATTCTACAATGTGCAATGGAGTCAGCATTTTTTTTAGATATGTTTGAGGCATGTGGATTATTTTCCTTTTTTGCTATGTTGCTTTCCAACAGGACGTGTCCAACAACACTGCAGGTTCACTTAGGGCAGAAGCAAATAATTAGTCTATTGGCTGGGCACGCTGGCTGGCCAAAGCCACGTGATATTTGGATGCTTGGGACTTTCTGAAGAAGTCAAAGATGTGCCATCTCCTGACAGCCCACAGCTGGGAATTCTGAACTGGAAAAAGTACTTCTGGAGAATCCAATCCCCTTTATTTTAGGCCATGGAAAATCTCATGATAGAGTCAAAGGATATTTTGAGCAGTTTTTGAGACGCTGAGTGATTGAACAGTTGTGAGAGGATGAGAGAAAATGGGAAGTATGTCCCACAAAGTATTGTTCAGTACAGCTTGTTAGGAGTTTATGGGCCAACAATTCTTTTCGTCCCTTCTCTCTTTGAAAAATCAGAATGTGGAGCTCACCGGCATTTTGTCTTTGTGTTTTCCATTTACTAAGGATTGAAAATACCTGTTTAAGCCACAAAATTCTATTGAGAAGTTCCAGAGTACAAAGAACGAGTGATGGGTTGGTAAGGGTGTTGAGGGTCCATGTAAAAAGCAGGATTTTTAATTCAGCTATTGTTTACTCTTGCTTGACTGACACATTACTGGCCAGCATAGGTACATGTAAGGTGTTATTTTGTATTGATGTTAAATCCATGGGTGACTTTTGTAAGGACTTAAATAGATTGACATGTTTGATTTAAATTGGGTTGTTTGCTCTGGATGTTAAAAGAGTTAAAGCAATTGAAACCACTTTTAAACCAAAAAATAGTTTATATGAGTGTTCTGTGTTAGATCAGCTTAATGGGGACAGTCTTCTGGGAGAAGGAATTTCTCAACTGTGAATAGGCTACAGAAATGTCTTAATTTCACAGTACGAAGGTTTATTGCTGTCACAATAAACAGCACTGACACCAGATGTAAGAGGACATTCGTGGTGTTATTGTCAGTGGTCTGAGAACCTCAAATGTTTAGCATATTTATTTAAAAATGTTCCTGCTTAATAATATAATAGTTGTTGAATACTCTTTGGCACTTCGGCTTTCTGAAGGGAGTATTAGCTAATTCTGAATATTCTGCTAACGTAGCATCTATTATTTATCTTTTATACACAAGGAAATTGAGCTTCCCCGGTTTAAGTTGACTTCCTTTAAACAGTAACAAACGTTGTCTTTGTGGCAGGCAGAATTAATTTTTTTGAATTCTGGTCTTCCTGTTGAGACTATGAAGGTAACCAGGTAATTGTTCCACAAAACTGTGAAGTGTGCTGTATCTGAGCTATGGTAGAAAATTTTACAACTGAAGAAATGAAGTTGGGAGTGTGTTAGGTTATTACACACACACACCCCAAGAAAAACAGAAAGATGGAAATTAGAATTCTGTCTTTGGTGTAGTTACACAAAGGTCTTGATTTTCATTTTTTTTTTCTCTCATGAATTCTTGTTAAAGGGCTTGTGGTGTCCTGTGAAAGTGCAATGCTCTTAATTTGGTGGTTCTGTCCTTCTTAGAAGACCCCTCTTGGCTTGAGTTTTGTCTGAGAGGGAGATGAATGATTGAGTTACTCACTTTGACACCTTTTCATTTGGCTCAGCACTTGACATCATCTTGTGATGGTGATTCCAAAAGTCCTCTGTTGCCTTTTCTTTAGGTTGTCTTGACTGTGTGTTGACTTTATTTTCAATGTGTTGTTGCATTAAATGTGATTCATTAAACATTTACTAATGTTACCTTTAGGAATTGACTTGTTACACGTGATAGTAAAGATAATAAATTATCCCTGAGGGACTCTTGATCCTCAGCCTGCAAGAAGATCAGAGGTAGGAGCTGGCAGTAACTGAAGACAGAAGCTTGACCTCTTCTTTCTGTGCTGAGTCAAAAGAAAGCCAGCAAGTGTGAGGAAGTGTAGTCTGCTTTGTGTTTCTAAACCTCTTGGTGGAAGAGGAGGAACTGTGGATTGAGTGGACCCGTGTGGAGAATTTATTGGCTTTTGGGGAATCAAACAGTGTTAACTATAATGTGATTTTTGTAGATGTTTTTCTTTTCTGCTGTTCAGTGCTAGTTTTAATTCAATCAAAAGCAGTGGAGGATGTGAGAAAATGGGAGAACTTGTAGAGTAGGGCAGATGGTTGGACTCGATGTTCCCAAGGGTCTCTTCCAACCAAAAGGATTCTATGATTCTGTGATTCTAAAATGTGCTACAAGCTTACAGTGCTGCTATGATGTATGGGTTATTGATATGTCATTTAAGAACTTCTATGGAATGCCATATGTACTTGTGGCTTAAGCCATATACTCCAGGTTTTGAATTAGGCACAGATTATGCGTAGCAGCTGTAATGCCCTTAAGTCGTCAATGACTTCAACATAGCTTCTGTGAAAGTTTCAGTTTTACTTGGATTCAGGATTCGTGGATGCTTTGACTGGTCCTTGTACTTTAGATGACCAGAAATATAAATATATGCAGTGGGCTTTTTCAGTGCAGAACTTCATGTTATAGAGTATGATTGTCAAGGAAGGTGAAGTTTCTTCCTATTCTACCTCTATAATTTGAGAGGGAGACATACCCCTAAGCCTGCCTGGTGCACTTGTCTTCATACAAATTAAAAAAACAAGAGCACAGAATGCTTAAGTGACAGGATATCTTGTGGATCAACCAAAACAAAATACTTCTGTGAAACGCATATTGCTTTGAGTTAGCCGGTGCAGAGGATGTGTGGACCTACTGCTGGACTGTTATGCTGCATTTCTGTCATTCTTTTTTTCTCTAGAGAATTCTTAAGTATATAAAATAAATACATTGTTGTTCAAGGATTATTTCCAAATAATTTATAAGGGACGTTTTCCCTTATAGTTTTTGTGCAGGTATAAAAATAAGTTTTTTGGGTCAAAGAATGATTGCTTTAAAAGGACAATCACGAAGTTGTGGCATTTAGAGTAACCTAGGAAATGTGGCTGCTTTGCATTTGTCTTCAAATGCTGGTTTTAGTTCAGTCAGAGCAGTGTCTTGGTGATGCCACAAAAACATAGTCTGCAATAGAAGTGTATTTGTATCTGTTCTAAATTTCACTATAGATGAGGAGAAAAAGTGGGATTTTGGCTCTTGGATAACAAGCTGTCTGTGCTGCTGACAGTGAATAATGCAAGGAGGAGGAGGAATGAAAGGTTATGAGATTTATTCTCTGATGTGTAAGTAGAAGGGATGTCTGTATAATGTACTTTGTGTTCTTTCTTAGCACTTGTAGCTTAATTCAAAGGCCAGAATGCTGCTTCTTGAACTTCTCAAAGCAGCAGAGTTAAAAACCTAAAAGCCTATTCCTTTGTTTTATAGGTGTCACCTTTGACCACCGAGTTATAAATTAAACCGGTGTTAGATCGATACTGATCACTACTTACATTGTGCATATAGTTTAAAGGAGTTTTGGAGGCTTTGTGTAGCTAGTTATTTCAAATATGTGTGTCTTACTTATGAATTTGATCCCATTTTAGGAAGGTCATTCATGGCCACCAAGTTTCCTGTTTTCTCTGTCACACTTTGTTTTTATTTCAGTCATTGAAAATTTTCTACTTCTAGAACAATTGAGAAGCTCAGAGTAGATTTGCCCAGCCTATAAGAATGAATTTTGACATAAAATATGACAAAAATTATCTGGTCTTTCTCCAGACTTTTCTATGATTGCTTCCCCTGCTTGAGAGTTGGCAGCTTGAAGTATGATGTGTTTAAGACTCAGAAGTCTGTACTGGTGACTTACCTGGATATGTCTTTTGCAAAAGATGTGAAAGCAAATTAAACTGCTGTGTTAGTATTCATGTTCTCAAGTCAGAGCAAGAGGATAAAAGTTCCACTTGAAGGTTCTGCCCAGCTGTGGATAATTTAAAAAAAAAAATAAATCTATATGTTATCTGTTTTTTCAATAGTGGAGCAAAAGAAGTTTGTAGTTACGGAGAATTTTTGTCTGTCTGGGTTTTAACAGCAGATTTTTTACTGTCTGGATAAAGTTGACTATTGCTTACCCATGTTCTAAAACTCAAGTTTGCAGGTGTTCAAGTGCTAGAAAGTGTATACTCAAAGTTACACATCTGGACTGACTTAGACAAGCTGCATTGTGAGAGTTAGATGTGGCTAATGCAGGCAAAACTATAGTGAAGCCTCAATAAATTGAACTTGAATTGTTTGCCAGTCTTTCACTTTTACCTGCCCCTAAAACCTGCATGAGCCTGGATTTTAATCTCATCCAGTCTTTCTTCAACACCTGTCCCACGCGAGCCACAAAACCCTTCTACACTCAATGTCAGCTGTGACTTTGGAATCTCTGAGGTTTTCAATTGCAAGTTAGCTATGGTGACTACTAGAAGGGATCATGCACCCTGCAAGGAGTTGGGGAATATTTGTGGGGACTTCTTTTCTAACAGGGTAAAGCAACTCTTAAGGGAGCTTGAAACTTAGTTTCTGTGAGCTTTGTAGCTGAAAGGAAAATTGGGAGAAATGCACACACACCAGCAAAAATTTAAGCCAGTATTGGATACCATTTGCCATAAATAAATCATTATCTGCAGGTGTTCTGTAAGAGTTGTGGACAAATAACTGAAGTGTGCTCTGTAGCTTGTGTGCAGAACTAATCCACACCATTTGAACTTTAAATGGCGTGCTTGACACTTACTAAGTGTATTAACAGTCTGCTGCTAGTCTTATTTGCCTAATAAACTTTGACAAACAAGTTCTACACATGGATAATATTTTCAGAGGAATTGCTGTCTGTTCACAGCCAGTTTGTGGCCAAAAATGTGGTACAGGTTTTGATTCATTTTCTCTGAAATATTTTCATGGCTGTGGTCATTCCACTTGCCATTATTACCGCATATGACTGCAACTGAAAAATTGAATGGTCAGCTAGGAAGATTTTCAATTTAAATTTAAAGGGCAGAGAGTTGGCCATGGAGTTATCCTGGCTACTTTTGAACTTGCCTTCCTCTATCAAAGCAGCAGCAAACATGATGTTTATCAGTATTACGGGGTGGTAATTCTTCTGCTTGAAGGAAACCTAGACGGTTGTGACAAAATCACTGTGTTAGTTGCCTGTTAATGTTGAGGTCACTCTGCTATTTGCAACTTTTAGTGGTTTAGAGAACATTCAAGACATCTGCGAGAAGTGACTTCATTTTGCATGAGCCAGAGAACTGGAAAACGTCTGGATTTGACTTAGGGACTGGTAGTTACCAGGGGTTTAAATGTGCTACCAGAGCACTCAGTTCCCCGGAGCAGAGACAGATTTACTCATAGTTCACAGAAGTGCTGGCCTAGGAAGAAGGAGTCTCTCCAAAGTCCTAGCTAGTTTATGTTGAAGTCTGTAAGTGTGGAAGGGTATGAGATGGAGGGGGGGTATTCCACATATGTGTGAATATATATATAATGTGTGTGTATATATGTTCTTCTGTGCTTAAACACTTGGTTAACCAGTTTCTCCTGCTCTTTTTTTTTTCCTTTCATTCTGATGGTTATGTTATTGAATAACTTTCTGATTCTGAAAAAAGTCACTGCATCATATGGAGACTTTAACTCCTGATGTTAGATCTTGATACAAAATTTAAGGAGGAAAGTTTCACAGAAGGGGAAAATATGTGACTGGAATTGAGTATACATGGATTTGGTTTTGGTGTTTTTACTAAAGCATGCCCTTAAGTCTGTGAGCTTCAATTTTTCATCTGAGAAATGGTGCCAGTGATACATAAACGGTCTCTCCTCTGACTGTGTCTTGGAGTGTTTTACATAAGAAGCACCTCAAAATAATCTTTTGCTATACATGTGCTCTTAAATAAACCTGCTTTGTTTGACCCGATTGTATTATTCTCTCAATAACTGGTGTTTTATTAAAGAAAAATGAATCACACACAGAATCACACAGAGTATCAGGGATTGGAAGGGACCTTGAAAGATCATCTAGTCCAATCCCCCTGCCGGAGCAGGAACACCTAGATCAAATTGCAAATTGTTGGTAAAGCATCCCTGAAAAAGGAGGGAAAGGGGAAATCATGCTTGACCAATCTGATAGCCTTATACAATAGGATGTCTGGTTGGGTTGATGAGGAGAGAGCAGTGCACGTTGTCTACCTTGATTTCAGCAAGGCTTTTGACACTGTCTCCCATAACATCTTCAGAGGTATGCTTAAGAAGTGGAGCTTAGAGAGGTAGATCGTGAACTCGCTGAGTAGCAGAGCTCAGAGGGTTCTGATCAGTGGTGCAGTGTGGGTGACACACCAGAAGGCTGTGCTGCCATTCAACAAGACCTGGGCAGGTTAGAAAGTTGAGCGCTGTGGAACCAGTTGAAATTCAACAAGGGCAAGTGTAGGGTCTTCCACCTGGGGAGGAATAACCCCATGCACTGGTACAGGTTAGGGGCTGACCTGCTGGAAAGCAACTCTGCAGAGAGAAACCTTGGAATCCTGGTGGATAAGAAATTGACCATGAGCCAGCAATGTGCCCTTGTGGCCAAGAAGGCGAATGGTCTCCTGGGGTGCATTAAAAAGAGCATGTCCAGCAGGTTGAGAGAGATCATCCTTCCACTTTACTCTGCCCTGGTGAGGCCACATTTGGAGTACTGCGTCCAGTTCTGGTCCCCGCAGTTCAAGAAGGATGGGCGATTACTGGGAAGAGTCCAGCAGAGGCTACAAAGATCATCAAGGGACTGGAGCACCTCTCTTATGAGGAAAGACTGAGACACCTGGGTCTACTTAGCCTGGAGAAGAGAAGACTGAGAGGGAACCTCATCAATGTGTAAAAAATATTTAAAGGGTGAGTGTCAAAAGGATGGGGTCAGGCTCTTCTTAGTGATGCCTGGTGACAGGACAAGGAGCGATGGACACAAACTGGAACACAGGAAGTTCCTTCTGAACGTGACGAAAAACTTCTTTACTTTGAGGGTGATGGAGCACTGGAACAGGCTGCCCAGAGACATTTTGGAGTCTCCTTCTCTGGAGATAGTTAAAACCTGCCTGGATGCGTTCCTGTCCAGCCTGCTCTAGGTTCTGTGGTGAACCTGTTTTGGAAGGAGTGGTTGGACTAGATGATCTCCAAAGATCACCTTAGGTCACTTCCAACCCCTGCAATTCTGTGATTCTGTATGTTATTTATCAAAATTTTATGCCTGATCAATTTTGTGTACCTAAACCTTTGACCTTACATCACCACTTTCAATACCTTCTTCAGTCTTTATTTTACAATGTCTGCAATTTGTATCCTTCTCCTGTGTTGATACTATTTCTTCTCAGCTTGAAAACTCTTCTAGGCAGGTATCTTGTGTATTGTTTTTCCTTTTACCTGCTTGCTTTGTGTTGTGGTTTCTCTCCCTTCTTCCCCCCGGCCCCGAGGAACCAAGATTGCTAAAGGCTGGAATGTCTGTAGGTGGGTAATTAAAAACAGTGGTCAAGAGAGCTCCTGGGAACTTGTTGGGTTAGTTCTCTAAGTAGGATGATGAGGCAGCATCGTTGAAGGGAAGGAAAAAAAAAACAACCCCCAAAAAATATCAATGCCAAACTCCCCTTCTATTTCTGGCAGTTTGAAGAGGCTGCCTGCTATCCCTATAGCTTGTGGCTCCACTAACACTGTCTGCACATGCAGAATTGATAAAACTGGAGAAAATGTACCTTAACTTGCATTTAAGGATTGCTGCTTGGCATTCAGCCTAGTTCACAACAGAAAGAAGATGAACAGGTAGAAGTACTTTATGCTGGTGACCTCTGTTCCACATTATCGCTCAACTTGCATGGTCCAAATTAAGGTCTTCATTATTATCTGAAAAAGATTTAAGTGATCTAGAATTCATTTACCTTGGGGATTACCATCTTGACACATCCAGCCCTTCTCCATCATGCTACAATAATTACAGCTCATGGAAAATAACTCTGGTTGCTGATCCCCAGGGTGTGGAACTCCTGGCATCTGGAGATACAGCACATCTGGCACTGGTTCTCACAGGCAGAATTTAGCCACCCCAAAGCTTATTGCGTGTGGGGAATGATGCAAGTGACTTGTTTTCTCTGAACAATGGCTATGGGATCTTTGTAAGCATTGGCCTCTCGCCTGGTTATTCCAAGATGGGTTTTTTTGTTGGGTTGATGTTTGTTTTTTGGTTTTTGTTTTTTTTTTTTTTCTTTCTCCTGTGGAAATCTGTGTGCAGTGAGGGAGGATGTGGAGTACTGCAAGTTTTCCACACAGCTGACTCAGTCCTCCAAGTAATACTTGTTCCTTGACACTGATGCTCTTAGATGTGCAGAATGCATGCACAAAACTGTTATGCCCATCCAGAAGGTACTTGATAGACACAGATAAAGATTCTGGCATGCCTTTTT
>VZTM01042658.1:9248-29129 GCA_013400555.1 Jacana jacana
AAAAAGAAATTCATACTGAAGGTTTTATTTCACCCAGAGATTGTTTAGGAAAAGCTTATGTGCAGTAGTTATTGTGCTTTAGTGGGAATCGCCCGAGATGTGGAAGAAAAAAAATAACTACACAAAGTTGCTTCTGAAGCCTAGGTAGCAGTTTTACATATATATTTCCCAATTATTTACTGTGTCTATATGAAAATGAAATACTAAAAATGATGCAGTGGACTCAAATAAAGCAGGAGAAAATTATTGATACAGAATCAATTACAGCTACAACATTTTAAGTACTGTGACAAAGAAAACATATAGGTACCTGCTTTTTCAAGAGGACAAAATTGACCTAAAATGAAATATACCAAGGACATAAAACCAAACACAACAGCAGACAATAAAGTCTTACCTGTCTTCCCTCTTTTCACCCATGTCTTCCCTCCTTCCTTTCACACATCTCCTATTGCCTTAGTACATCCCAATTTTAGTCAAAATTAAAACATTTTAAAAACACCGTGTGTAAGCAATAGAAAAATAAACTGTAGTGTCTGTTACCCAGACCCAGTCTTATCAAACATTTCACCTAATTCGCTCCCTGCCACCATTTTTAAAACCCTCTATGCCCACAATGCCACAATGATGCAGCAATGTCAGAGTTCGTTTTATGACAGATGTTCATATATTCCATGAAAGGAGATACGTGTATTTTAAACAAGCAAGGAGGAGTCAAAACTTTGAAGTCAATGTCAGGTTTTCTTGCCACCTGACCAGAAAAAAGGTTGGATATTAGTATCCTGAAGCACACTAAAAACTACAATACAGCAAATCTTCACTGAAATACAGGTAGTCAAATAGAATAATTCTCATTTTGCTGTTAGGTTCTTCTTATGCTACTTTTAAAACAGACTATGGCAATGCAATCTTCTAAATGGAATCACTTAGAAGGGAAAGTTTTTTGCTAAAGTTATCTATCTCCAATAAAATAAAAATAAAAGAAATTAAACCAGGGAATGGTTTTAAGTATTGAGGGACACACACTAGAAGCAAAGCACTTGGTTCTTATCACCTCGGGATACAGAACGTGACTGATGACTTAAATATATTCTTTTATATTTATGTCAGAAATAGGAATAAGGGGTTTCCCAAATGAAACAGCAACATCAGCTGTTGACAGCTTGGACTCAGAGCTGATTTGTCTTGTATTGCTACCTACTGCGCTGTAAGAAAAAGCTTAATGCAAAACCATTAGAAGTAACCAAAGCCCACACACAAAAATCACAGTAAGATAAAAGTTTGCTTACCTCTTCTTTTTTGATGTGTTTTACACTCATAAAACACTGAAGCAACAGGTCCTTGACCTCATTACTTTCCTCTGAATCATAATCAAAACAAAGTAATGTCTGATGTAGATTCCACAGACGAACAATATCTGCACCCTGACAGGAAAAGAAGACCCCTTATTATAGTGAAGTAGGTATAGCTGTAACATGAAGAAGCATTTAAAGGTTTTTAAACAATTAATTTGATATGCATTGTAACAGATCAAAGATTTTCAGATTGTAAAATGATGACCATTGACTTTCACAGCATCATTGGAAGAACACTTACAAAAATTTGTGTAACTGCATAAATATTAACCTCCAATCACTGAAGACATGCTTAAGTACAGAAAGAAAGCTGCTACTTCATGCAAAATTGATGAAAACGGTACTATTCCCCTTTTGAAACTTTATACAATGACAGTGGTTAACAGGGGAAAATGAAAGACAGACATAAGTAAAGGAGATATTTACTGGGTTAGTGAAAAAGATTCATGCCACAATACTAACTCACACATTTAGAAAAAGAATTTCAGTCCATTGAGAAATAAGAGAAATTATTTGTAGAGAGATACAGAGCAACAGAAAATGAAGCTTCCCGCATCAGTCTCTGAGTAGCGGAGCATAGTACTTAAAACCTGAATTAATTTAGCTAATTGCTATTTAAACCTTAGTCACTGGGCTTCATAAATAAGAAATAAATAAAAAAGAATGTAAAAAAGAGAGCATAAGAAAGCTGGTTTGCCTGTGAAGTTGATGTCATAAATCTTTACAGTTTGTTATAAAGAAGGCAGCATTTTAGTATGTTGCTTATGCAAGAAACAGCAAAAAGACATTTCGTAGCCAACACATATCCTAGGTTTCATTAGCTGAGAAGCACTAAGACATGGAAAACAAGTTAATCTGACCTAAAAGGTATTTTGGAGGGATAATCTTTTCTTGGAATATTCAGTAATGATCTAAAAGTCAACATAGCTTCAGTATACCGTAGCAACTTTAGCCAGGCTTTTCCTGAGCAGAATGAGAAATAGAGTCTTCCCAAGCTGCTCCTTCCCTTCCAGGCCTTTCTCCCACCACATCTCACATACACGTTGGATGGCGCTCTGCAGCGTTTTTTCAGGTTCCGGTGATGCTGGAAGAACACCTAGAACAGTAATACAGTAACTGAGGATTCTGATGAACCAAGGCATTCCTGTAAAACATTAGCCTATTAGTATACTAACTATACCTCACAATGGCAACCAGTTCTCGCCACTTGTATGTATATTAATGGCTTATTCTCATTGTGAGTATTTATGCAGCTTTATTAACTCTTAAGGAAAGTTTTTGGATCTGTAACAATGAGCCAATGATCTTATATTTTGCCTTAAAAATATTATAAATATAATATTTTTATATATATTATATATATATTCTCGCTGGAGTGAGTACAGAGGAGGGCAACGAAGCTGGTGAGAGGCCTGGAGAATAAAGCTTATGAGGATCGATTGAGGGAGTTGGGGTTGTTTAGTTTGAGGAAGAGGAGGCTGAGGGGAGACCTCATCACTCTCTACAACTGCTTGAAAGGGCATTGTAGAGAGGTTCGTGCTGGTCTCTTCTCACGGGCAATGAGCGACAGGACAAGAGGGAATGGCTGCAAGCTGCAGCAGGGTAGGGTTAGGCTGGACATTAGGAAAAAGTTTTTCACAGAGAGAGTGGTCAGTCAGTGGAATCAGCTGCCCAGGGAGGTGGTGGAGTCCCCATCCCTGACTGTGTTTAAGAGCAGATTAGATGTGGTGTTGAGGGATCTGGTGTAGGGGAGAACTTGTAGAGTAGGGCTGATGGTTGGACTTGATGATCCCAGGGGTCTCTTCCAACCTGAATGATTCTATGATTCTATGATTCTATAATATAATACAGAATAAGGGACGTTATCTATCACAGGATGAACAGCTGGGAGAATGAAAACTACTTAAGTTATAAACTTTAGATTGTGTAACTGATTTTTAAGTAAATGCTCCTTTAATTTTGTCTCATAAATAGGAACTCACATCAGTACCAGCTCTCCTCCAGTAAATTCTGTTCCACAGGCCAGTCAGATCAAACAAAAAGCCTCATATACTCATCTGCTAAAAAACCCCAGTATAATGCTGTATTCTGTAACAGATAAGTACGCACCATTTAATATAAAAACACATTCTACAAGAGCTTTGTAGTTTACAGTTTCATCCACTGCAGGTATGGAAGCAGTAACTACAGCTGCCACTCCTTGGATCACAGCTACAGTTTGTTTCTGAAAGAAAGCAATATTGAGGAAACAATTTTGCAGTTTACTTTCTGCTCAGAAGATAATTATGACAAGCAATAAGCCTTAGTAACAGAGAGCAAAGCTGAATTGCTATTATGCTTCCATTTTGAACAAAGAGTATACTGGCACTGAGACCCTTCAAATAAGAAGACGCAAAAGCGCAGATTTTCAAAGCGCATCCATTTCAAAGAGTTTGATAAAGGATTTCAGCTCCAGCTAAAAGATAATTTGGTGACTGTACACCTGTATGCATTCCTCCATTAAAAACTTCATCTGCAATAAGCCCACTCAAACACACATCCATTTCAGACCTAAGACCCTAACTGACAGATTTTCTACAAGCCTCTAGGTCTGCCTAAGGATTTCCCCACAGCATTTCTTTTTCTTCCAAAATTAAATAACATTTCCCCCCCGAATTCTCAAGACTATGTGGACTGCAGTGCAGAAGGTAGTATATGAGTGTCTGAGTCAGAGAAATTCCGTGTAAGCTAAATTTGTCAATCTAGATTTCACAACCTTCACTCAATAAAATTGCATAATAAAACAGGTAGCGAATTTCTTATCATATACGCCAGATAATTAAGGAACATCCAAAAGACCAACATTTGTTTACTGCAATACAACATACAAAAAGCCCGCTCTTTTCCAGAGAAAAAGCTAAGTCTTCTCTTTGATAATTAAAATTATCAGTAGATCTAAGCTTTTATAATATAGAACAAACATAACCTCGGCTTAACACAAGCATGATAACCAAGAAGTCAGTTAAGAATGAGGCAGGGAGATGATGTTTGAAACCGATCGTGTTTGATAACCCTTTGGTGTTTTCAGATGCTTTTCTCAGATGAAAACATTCCTTTAAAAACAAACAAGCAAACAAACAAACCAGAAAATATGAAATACTAATCATATTATTATTTTACAAGATTTTTACCATTTCTGGAACTCTCTCAATTTCCATGTTATCATTGTTTTCATCATCTTTGACCCCCTGCCATGTTTCCACAGGGTTCTCCATCAAAGTCTCTGTCAATAGCTGTGTCAGTCTCTCCCATAGTACTTCTTTTTGTTTTCTTGGCAATTCTTGAAGTAGTTCATTCAAATCAAAAGGATCAAATGTATTTTTCTGTGAATAGTCAGAAGACATCACACAATTCCGCATCAGTGAAGTGGCTTATATTTCATCATCATATTTCCTAAAATTAATGGTTTTTTTACATTAAGGATTAATTTCCATTCCTCTCCATTTATAGAGATAAAATACCTTCTAGAAGTTGTATTTCTTAAAAAAAAAAAGGCATGAAATATTCCTGCTGTTTAACTCTTATTGTGAAATAAAAATATTTCTTTTGGGACTAAAGTCTTTCACCCTAGATAGCAACACTACTGAACGTAAATCACATCCCTGTAACATCAACTTCCATCTCTGTGTTCTAAATACTTCTTTCCAGTGAAGACAATTCCATATCCTTAGCTACGAAGTTCGCAACTGCACAGAATAAAATCCCTGACCATATCTTTGCTATCTTCACTACAGATTGATGATGGCTGTTGACAGAAAATCCTTACACGTGGACTAGAAATTCATCAGTCAGTACAGCCATAGGGACAGCACTACAGGGTTTGGGGTACTATCTGCATAGAACACTGCTCTGTGCACTGCACTGTTTGAAACCCCCGCTCCCCCTACTCAAACCCAACTCCCGAGCACATGAACCTTACACTTCCCTCGTAAGCTCTATTGAATAGGAAGCCACTGTTAGTCTCTCTAAACTAAAAAACGGATCTGAACTATTTTCCTCAGAAGAACCTTGCTAGAAGAATTTATCTCAGAGATGCAAAGAGCCTTCTGGCAACAAAGAAGGGTAGGCAACCTGCTAGGAAAGGGCATATGCAGAGCCAACGTAAGAAGAAAAAACAGACACAGCCACGAGCAAGTGCAGGTAATTTTTGAGATGTAATTTGCAATACTGAAGTGAAGGTCTATGAGATCAAAAACACTTTGGATGAAAGAGAAAGTCCATGATCTTGAAATAAAAATATTTTTAGTTTGCAGATACATTAAAAACCAAGAATCAAAAAGATAAAAACCATTGAAGGGAAAAAGAAAAATAGAAAACAATGAAAGAAGCAGTAGTAAGTATTAGAAGGTTCCCAGAAGGATATGAGAAGAAAGATCCTGTTACATATTTATAATAGAATTTCTATCTTATTCTACAGCTGGAAACAAATACAATAAACCACAGGCCTCACAGGGAGCTCTGCAGCCCTCCACTTCCAACTAACCCAGAAGACAGGATATTAAGATTGCAGTGTTTTGAACAAAAAGAATGAATTCGAAATAAGACTAAAGCTTTCTGATCTTTCTTTGGGATAATATAAGATAGAATTACTCCAAAACCTATGAGAAAAAATCGTGTTGTTGAATAGTCATATTCATGATCCTTATTTTCCTGACTAAGAAATAATGCATTTTCTTGAATTGGAAGAGGATTTAGTGGAAAAATTTAACAGCATCTGATAAAGACCTCAATGAATAATTGGTAATATTTTTAAGTTTACAATGAAAAGTGAAAAGCCCAAGACAAACCTTGAAGAAAAAATAGCAGACCCTTGGAATTTTAGCTGTGAATGAAAGAAAACACCGAGAGGAAAGAAAAGGAAAATTCAAGGGGGCTGGGAGTATAAAAATGAGAGACACTCAAAGAGGCAGTGATGCTAAGAACTGAACTTTAAAAAGTTAAAAAGGCAAATTCTGGTGCTAGAGCACAATATAGTTAGGAAAAGGAGCATAAATATAGTAGGAAAATTCAGAAAACCAGTAAGGCTTCAAGTACACGTTCCTCTTCTTTCCATGGTTATATATCTACTTCTAATACACTATCACAGCCTCCTCTAGAAAAGCAGTCAAGAATTATTCAAGGGAGATCCTAAAATGAGGATCCTCACCCTCCATCACTGAAGGTTTCAAAAGGAAATGTATAAAATAACTCAGGTCTCTTAGAGGATCAAAACATAATCTGGATACTCCTGTTCCCTTATGCTATGAAGGCTTGAACACACTCTTAATCAATATGCTCCCTGCAGAGGGTGACATGCACAGTTTCCAGAGATATCAGCAACAACTGAAAACCGCTGCAAGCCAGCTCTTGAGAACGGGTGCTGAAGAAATGAAAGGGTGAAAAAACAATATTTAATCCAAATAGACCAAGATATGTGAAGAAAGATCACTGGATGAAGATGGCAGAAACAATACAACTAAATTAATCAAAAAGGAAATGCTGTGAGTATGGTGTGTTACCCTGACCAGAATAGCTTCTCGTTAAAGTGTTCAGATTCAGGGAAAAGCGGGAAGGAGACTTCCAAGCAAAGGCAATCTGGTAATAAAGGTGTCACCTATAACTACATACAGGAGTGTAAATGAAAAAAAACAAGCAACTTTATTGGAAAAAGAGATTCAGTGGTGTTTGGGAGATAATTTCTAGGCTTATTACATCAAACATGATCCCTGTTATAGAAATCATGGGTTTAATTCATCTGCTACATTAGTAAATTTGTTCACGCCTCTGTGGGCGCAGAGGTCAACTGATCCACTTTATTCCAATACAGGTAATATCAGGAAAATACTGAGTAGAAAGCTTATAAAACTAACCTGACACTACCATTTGTTAAGGCTAGCAAAAGATGTTTAGGAGAAATCCTGTGTATCTTAATACCAGACAGACTGAAACTTAGTAAAAAACACCACGGTGCGAATTATCATTTCTGCTTACTATGCAATATCATATACACAACTTGCAAATGACACTTCTACTTAACAGATTCCAGTGGATTTGTTTTGTTCCTCCTGCTTCTCTCCACGCTGCATTTAGAGACAGCAATATATCCCATCTCTACAACATTCAGTGATAAAAAGAACTATCAAGTACAAATACACACAGCCTACAGGAAGTGGACAGCCTAAACTACCGAATCAGTGAACAAATACCAGTGAAACACGCCTCTGCTGTCTTTGCACGACAGCTCAGATTCATCACACAGCAATAAACTCTTCCATAGGTTGAAAATTATCGCTTGTTTCTAGCATTATCATTGTACAAATAATTTATTTTTTAAAAAATGTAACATGTCTACGCAACAACCAAGTGCTAAATAATTATTTAGTTTATAAACAGCAACATTTCAGATTGTACAACTTTTTCACGTGTATTCTCTTAAGTGAAATTATTTTCTACAGCAATTATCCTAGCACACTTGCAGGTACCAGAGGAAGAGTTTCTTGTCTCTGTGTCACAAAATTTCTGCACTTACAACAGACTTATAGTTGTGTTAGTCATGCTCACGTGTCACGGCTTACTTACGGGATTCTGAGTGTAACGCAAGAAATCTTCAATAGAGTCTTTAGACACCACTTGTAAAAACGTTTCACGTTTCATTGTGGTCTTGTTTTCCCCTGCTTTGCAAACAAAACAGAACAAAGTTAGAGAAAGCATTGTATCTCAAAATAAGAGCATTTTTGGTCTCCGTGAAGAATATGCATGTAGACCTGACAGCAGCCTCCCCGTACCTGAAGGGAGCCTACGGGAGAGATGGGGAGGGAATCTTTGTTTTAGACACAGTAATGGTTTTAAATGGGAAGAGGGGAGATTTAGATTAGATACTAGAAAGAAATACTTTACTGTGAGGGTGGTGAGGCACTGGAACAGGCTGCCCAGAGAAGCTGTGGATGCCCCATCCCTGGGAGTGTTTAAGGCCAGGCTGGACGGGGCTTTGAGCAACCTGCTCTAGTGGGAGGTTGGAACGAGAGGTTCCAACCTGGCAGGGGGGTTGGAACGAGATGGTCTTTAAGGTCCCTTCCAACTCTAACCATTCCATGATTCTATGATCTACATTGCTATAAATAAAAGATGTTTCCCCCATTACATTCACCTGAATCAGCATTTAGATTAATAATAGCATACGGTGGCAGTATTTCCATGCTTTCTTTTTAGTTCTTTTTTTACTAAGCGGATCTTAAACCAGAACTTTTTGTGGACACTTTTATGTTTACAAAGGGCAGTGTATCCTGCACATATCCCCTTTTTAGCCAGCTATCGTTCCTAACAGCTCTTCCTTATATGAAATGTACAGCTGGGCAGCAAAACATTCGCTCCTTTTCTCTCAAGTGAAAGCTATGGAAAATGGGCAAGGCCAATTCTGGCACCAAGAGCTTAATTTACGCACCCGAGCATTCCTTTCCACCCTAGGCGATTCCCGTCCCCATCGTTTGGCAGGCTGCCTTACACCGCCTCCACTGTGCGCGGAGCCATACCCCGGGATGAGCCGGGAACCGGCCCGGGACACTGTCTCCCATCAGCCCGGGGCTGGCCGGGCTACTGCCAGGCCTCCGGCACGGCTCCATAGGCCACCGTACGCCTCCGGTAGAGGAAGGAGGCGGAAGACAAGACAGGGCGCTTACCTACTGCTCCCTCAGAAAGGAACCCGCGCAGATCTGGGGGTTACGCTCCCAAAACCGCGGGACCCCGCTGCCGGAAGAGGGGTCAGTCCCGGCCGCGGCTGCGGGAGAACTCAGCTCCAGGCCTCAGCCCCCTCCCCGGGCGGCGGCGGCCTGTGGGGCAAGGCTGACGGTGTCAGGGTGTTGCACTCTCCGGCCCCGACACGGGACTGGTCTCAAAATCCACGCTTTCGGGGGTTTTTGGCTCGTTTGTTGGAAGGGGAGAGCTCTTTTCAGTCAGGTGCCGCCTGGGTGACTTGTGGTTCCGCGGTTGCTATCACCAACCGAGGCCATCTCTGTCCCTAGCCACCACCCCCCGCCGCCACCCTTCCTGGAGGAATGTGGGGCTGAGGAAGGGGTGGCTGGTGCCGGGATGGCAGGAAGGGCCAGGGGAGCCGGGGTGGAGGAGATGCAGAGTAGTAGCTCTCCCTAGAGAGGACAGGCCCGGGAATGGGCACCTCTGGGCAGCTGCAGCCTGGGCATTAGTAAGGAGTTCGGTGTAGGCCACGCTGCTTGCTCTCGACTATGCTGAAATGATTATTTTCAGCTTTCATTTTATAATAATCGTTAGCTTCCTTACACAATTACCCTGGAGGAGCATCCAGTCAATTACCTAGGCAGGGAGTAAATCTGCACACCGGTTTATTGTTAGCTTTCTGTAGGTGTCTCTTGCTAAGCCTCAACACCTTCAAACTGGGATGAGGTGTTTAGTTAAATTTGTGTATAGGCTTAAGAAGCAGTATGCTTTTGTCATGGTTTTAGCTGGGATGGAGTTAACTTTTTTGCTAGTGCTGGGTGTAGTGCTGCATTTTCGATTTGGGGTGAGAAATAGTGTTGAAAATGCACTGGTGGTCTTGGTTGTCACTGAGCTCTCGGGTTTTTTCTGCTCTTCATATTGCACCAACAGTGGGCAAGCTGGGAGGGGACAAGAAGTTGGGAGGGGACACAGCAGGGACAGCTGCCCCCAGCTGGCCAAAGGGTTATTCTATACCATGTGATGTCATGCTCAGTATATAAAGCTGGGGGAAGGATGAGCGAGGGGTGATGTTTGGAATTACAGCCTCTGTCTTCCCCCCTCACTGTTTCTATGTGATGGAGCCCTGCTTTGCTGGCGATGGCTGAACACCTGCCTTGTTCGGTGTTGCTTGTGTGCATGGCTTTTGCTCTACCTGGTAAGCTGTCTTTATCTCAACCCATGAGTTTTTCTCACTTCTACTCTTCTGATTCTCTTCCCCATCCAAACTTGCAAGGGGGAACTAGGCTGCCTGGTCCTAGTTTCCAGTTGGAGTTAAGCCACAACAGCCTTTTTCCATGGATGGGTGACGTGGATTTCTTGTTACTGCAATGACTATTTCTGCTACCTCACAAAGCCTGCATCAGCCATTTGATTATACTGGTGACGCTTCTCCAAGAATGTTTTTGTTACTGTTGTTGACAGCTACACGTTTAATCTTAGTTGTGGTGAACAGTATCCGTATTACATGCTCTTCATCCAAAGCACTCAAGCTCTAAACAGGCTCCTCACCAGAATTTACAGGAGACTACATAGGCCGGATGATATTTACACTTTGATAAGTATTTTTTAAGATACCAGGAAATGCTGCTTTCTGTTTCTTCTCAAACCTAATTTGCAGTACTTGGAAATAGTTGGACTCGGTTCCTTGAATTAAACATAATCAGCTTTCAAATTCTGTAATATTCCCCATTCCATTTGTTTGAGCTCTTCTGCAAACTAGAAACAGTCAAGATGTCATTAAGGGCTTAATTTATATCTTTCAATTTTGAATTTGCAGGAGCACAATATTTCTCAGGATGTGTTGTTCAGAAGAGGCAGGTGCTTGACTGAAATAATTTCCTTCCAGCCTGTGACAGCAGTACAGCGTGTGCCGCTCTACTGGGCAAGCAAACAGAAAATCAACAATAATTGCCAGAAACATTCTCAAATCTGATTGGGCTTTGCTGGATTGTCACTTTTAAAAACGTGATGTAATTCAGATTTTGTTTATACATAAAAATGTACTAATCCTTAAAGTAGTATTTATGTCTTCTGCTAATATTTTAACATAGAGTCTTCTTTTATCTTCCTACCTCTCTCTGTATTCAAAATCCAGACTCGTCAGTTTTTGTGCTCTATGTATTTGGCTTACAGACTTCTCCTGGTTCACTTTTTAAAGTTTTTGAGTAAATACTTACCTGTTTTTTTTAGGCAGTTTGAAGACTACAGGATGAAAAATTAAATTATTGCATTATTAAAAATTATTAAAAGGTTTTTCACAGAGAGAGTGGTCAGCCAGTGGAATGGGCTGCCCAGGGAGGTGGTGGAGTCCCCATCCCTGACTGTGTTTCAGAGTAGATTAGATGTGGTGTTGAGGGATCTGGTGTAGGGGAGAACTTGTAGAGTAGGGCTGATGGTTGGACTTGATGATCCCAAGGGTCTCTTCCAACCTAAATGATTCTATGATTCTATGAAATGCTTATCCCATATAAATGCTATTCTGTGTTGCTTAAAAAATGTAGCAGATGACTAACGTTACTGAAAGCGGGGATGAAAACTCAGTCCCTGATTCATCAGCTGAGTCCATGTGAAACTGCTGAAATAACTGGATTTTAAAATAAATACAGGTGACATGGAAAGTTCAGTCAGCAGTGCAGGAGAACGGGTGACGTTACTTGCAGCCTGTAGTTGAGATGGGCGCGTAGCCCAGGCAGGGAGGATGTGGCAGGAGTTAGCAGCCCAAAAGTCGTTGTTTTGAGCAACCTAACTGTGTGGTGGCAGTAACTGTGGCAGTTGAGTACCACCCCTTGTCTTCTCCTGAGGCCAAACGCACATTTCCCCACATCACAGTTCCATCCAGAAAAAGGCCTGGCTCCTCAGAACGTGGAAGAGGTGCTCCAGGACATGGCCTGCACCCTCCTACCGGCAACCACAGAGGGAGGTCCCAGGAGAGACCGGTCCCTGGACAATCACTTGAAATCGCATCTGTCCTCCAACCCACATCCCCACGTTGTGCCAGCCGGGAGGCCTTGGCTTCCAGAAGCAGACTACCCAAGGGAGGGAGCATTTTGCTGCTCCACAGCAAAGAAGGATCAAGAGTCGGGGTTGGTTCAGATCCTATGGACTTCACTGCAGTTCTTAAGTTGGGTGTTCAGCGAAGCTCAGGAGGTGTCCCTCCCCAGGGCAGGGGGGTTGGAAGGAGATGATCTCTAAGGTCCCTTCCAACCTTAACCTTTCTGTGGTTGTAAGCCTGTGCAAGAGCTCGCTGGAGGGAAGCTTTGTGAGCAATCGTCCTCCTTGTAGAGTAGTGAAAGGAGATTAGAAAAGGAAACTGACACACGTTGTGCCACTGTCTATCCTTTCTGCATACATCAACAATTTTGGCCATTTTGGACCCAAACCGATGGTTTTATTTATCATGTCTCGTGTGGAGCGAGTATGTCATTAATACCTTGATTAGTCTTTTAATTAGATGCTACATTAGTCACCTGGTTAGTGTTTATTTAGGCGGGCACAGCTCCATCTAGCAAACGAGCTACAACATATTTTAGCTTACGGTTTGCGTTGCATAGCAACTGCAGAATGAGTTCTTCCCACTATTGAAACTGGAAGTCGACAGAGATGCCAACAGTGAGTAACACCGAGCGACTCGTTCTGAGGGACGCTGGGGCACGGCAGCGTTTCGCAGGGTTTTTTCAAGACTTGTGCGTGACCTGCAGGCGAGTAATGGAGCTACAGCTCTGTTTGCAGTGGCTCTAGCATTCTCCCCTTTGAGAGAACCGAATTACATGCCTCTTTTTGACATACCGGTTCATCTGTTCAAAATAATCTATACCCTGCGATAATAATCGCATATTTAGTACCGTTTTCCTGTCAAGTCAAGTTAAGGCAAAAACTAGCGATGGGCCTTCCACGCGTGGTTGCTGAGCAACAGCAAATAAAGACCCGCTGTTCTGCCACCGCTTCACGGCCCCGTCCTCACTCCTGGTGCTGGCCTCTATAAGGGATCTCAATTACCAGTGTCTCTCACAAGAACGCTGTGGCGTGGGCTACAGCGACTATTCCAACTGGTGTGATCCAACATGAGAAATACTTGTAAGAGCTAAACAAGCAATTCCCCCAGTGTCAGATGCTTTCCTGACGTTTGTGCTCTCGTTCATACGCACAAAGTTACTGTCCAGCTAATAGTGCCTGATGAATTACTGTGCCCATTATCTCCTAACATGTTCCAACTCCTACTCCTGGTTTTTTTCATCTGAATGTATAATAGAATTTGTTACAGCCAATACAGCATCCACGAGATCTGCGCATCCGCTGAGACGGGCTGGTAATAATTTACATCCCTTCATTTCTTCTCTTAATTTCTTTTTATTTTGTTTTTTTGATCTTCACCTACTTCGATAAATAACCTGAACAGCAGGGGGGAGAGCTGAAGTTTCACTCTCTCCCACTTCTCCAGATCCCCCTTGCCTGACGGTGATGGTGCTGATGAGGCCACCCTTCAGTCCGAGGCAACTGTCACTTCCCCGAGGCGGCGTGATCAGACTGCGAGGCTGCTTATTGCCCTTACGTTATTACTAGTAACACAAGGTGATGTTAGAGCTTAAGAGAAAAAAAAAAAGAGACAATCAAACCCCAAACATTCACAACAGGTGGAAAAAAAAAATAATAAAAGATCCTTTTTAAGTGGAACAAAACTCAGGAGCTAAAAGGGGCAGGGGGGAGGCACAGCCTGTCCCGAGAGCGGCTCCCAGGAGCAGTGGCTGCTGGAGCCCTCCCCAAACCACTGAGCCCTGCGGAGCTGCTGGCCCTGCTGGGCGTCCCACAGGTCAGTCACACTGAGCTCCGTTTAAGGGTGAAAACGGTGCAACTTTATTTATTTTCCTTTATCATAAAACATCTACTATTACTTAGAGTGATAATATGTAGAGTTGGGGTTGTTCAGCCTGGAGGAGAGAAAGCTCCAGGGAGACCTTGTAGCGGCTTTCCAGTACCTGAAGGGAGCTAAAGGAGAGATGGGGAGGGACTCTGTCTGGGAGTGGAGTGACCTGACAAGGGGTAATGGTTTTAAATTGAAAAAGGTGAGATTTAGATTAGATACCAGAAAGAAATTCTTTCCTGTGAGGGTGGTGAGGCGCTGGAACAGGTTGCCCAGGCAAGTTGTGGAAGCCCCATCACTGGGAGTGTTCAAGACCAGGCTGGATGGAGTTTTGAGCAACCGTCTGTAGTGGGAGGTGTCCCTGCCCATGGCAGAGGGGTTGGAACGAGATGGTCTTTAAGGTCCCTTCCAGCTTTAACCATTCTATGATCCCATGACTTGCTTTATTATTATGCTTTTACTCTAATCCCTCTTTCTTACAGATTGTGTTACAGATCAGAGTCATTTTACTCTGATAACTGATAGTACCATGAAGATAGAAGGATTTCTGAAAGGCTATAAAATGCTCACAAAAAGAAATTACCATAACAATATTTGCATATCTAAATCCATTCCACTGTGAATAAATGGACTATCACCTGTGATAACCACAGCAAATGTTCTAGTATAAAGCCATTAGCATATTTCAGAATATCCTGTATCAATGAACAAATGTATAATTTTGTGAGGGAATTTGTTTCAGGTGTAAAATGCTCCAGTTCCCTCTGCCCTGTCTGCAGCACTTTAGCCCTATTGAATTTAACATTCTGAATTATTAGAGATTTTCAGTTCCTGTAAGTGTTCTGTCTCCTTTCAGCTCTCGTTCTATTTTAGTCTTTATGCTAAAGAGAAGAATTTTCCAGTGTCCAAAAATACTGTTATTTTTAATTTTACAAGCACTCCCCAAGGTTTCATTGTGATAGACACACCTCATCTAGATATGGCACCACCTCTGCTCCATCTGCCTGGTATGAAACATGAAAATACTGAATAAATATCAGAATGGACATTTGTTCATTCATAGCAGTTTTTATAGGGGGGTGTGTGTACATGCAGGCACACACCTGACAAACTACATTGCTCGGAGAACATACCAGCATTTTCTTGTCTCTCACACTGACGTTGGCTTTGTCAAGGCTGAGAGGTGGGTGTTCCCCATAGAATCATAGAATCATAGAATCATTTAGGTTGGAAGAGACCCCTGGGATCATCAAGTCCAACCATCAGCCCTACTCTACAAGTTCTCCCCTACACCAGATCCCTCAACACCACATCTAATCTGCTCTTAAACACAGTCAGGGAGGGTGACTCCACCACCTCCCTGGGCAGCTGATTCCACTGACTGACCACTCTCTCTTTGAAAAATTTTTTCCTAATGTCCAGCCTAACCCTACCCTGCTGCAGCTTGCAGCCATTCCCTCTTGTCCTGTCGCTCATTGCCCGTGAGAAGAGACCAGCACCAATCTCTCTACAGTGCCCTTTCAAGCAGTTGTAGAGAGTGATGAGGTCTCCCCTCAGCCTCCTCTTCCTCAGACTAAACAACCCCAACTCCCTCAATCGATCCTCATAAGCCTTGTTTTCCAGGCCTCTCACCAGCTTTGTTGCCCTCCTCTGTACTCGCTCCAGCACCTCGATATCTCTCTTGTGCTGAGGTGCCCAGAACTGGACACAATACTCAAGGTGTGGCCTAACCAGTGCTGAGTACAGGGGGACAATCACCTCCCTACTTCTGCTGGTCACACTATTCTTTATGCAAGCCAGGATGCCATTGGCCTTCTTGGCCACCTGGGCACACTGCTGGCTCATGTTCAGCCTCCTGTCGACCAGCACCCCCAGGTCCTTTTCTGCCAGGCAGCTCTCCAGCCACACTGCCCCAAGCCTGTGGCGATGCATGGGGTTGTTGTGGCCCAAGTGCAGGACCCGGCACTTGGCCTCGTTGAAGGCCATGCCATTAACATTGGCCCATCTATCCAGTCTATCCAAGTCCCTCTGTAGAGCTTCCCTGTCCTCAAGCAGATCAACACTCCCACCCAACTTAGTGTCATCTGCGAACTTACTAATAGTGTTTTCTATGTCCTTATCTATATCATTGATGAAAATATTAAAAAGGAAAGGCCCCATTCCCCATGTTCCTGATCCAGACCAGGAACGTGACCAAAGCCCATCATGCGTTTCTTACAGGCTGCAGGTCCAGCTGCCTCCCAGGAGAGCTCACAGACGGGGAAGTGAGTGAGTGTGGTACCTGCTCAGCACAGGACCCGGCTTGGGGGCCACATCTGGTGTCAGGCCCCTGGAAGTGCTCACACGGTCACTGGTGCAGACGTACCTGTCAGTTATTCCTGTCCTCTGCATCAGTTTTAGTATCACAAGACCTTGCGACAATGCGATTTTGGTAAATAATTCCTGACCAACTCCTTAAAACAAGGGCAGATTGCTGTGTAAGATATGTTTTGCCAACAGTACTAGTTTTTGCCCCCTTTCCCTCCTGTGTCCACTGTACTCCTCCAGGATGGTTTCCGCTGTTGTTAGATATCCCGAGTTTCTAGCCTCAGGCTTGAAGCAACAGTAGAAATAAAGACTTAAAATATGAAGATGTTTCAAATGGGCTGGTGAAGGCCCTTCTCCATGTCTTAAATTGTAATTTCACTTCTCCCTGCCTCTCATTAATTTCAAGTTTTTGCACTTAATCTTATTAAAGTTGTGTCAGGTCCTCAAGGGAACTCTATAATCCACTCCAGTTGTCTGGGCTGGGTATCTCAGGCACAAAACACCTCTGCGAATCACTGACGGAGACAATTATGGTGAATTTAGAACCTTAATCTTCCAAAAGTTTCATGCTATCTCAAGTCATGGACCGGTTGGTTTATTTCCCAGTGTCTCATGACTAAATGCTTTTACAAAAATATTTTGGCAAATTGAATCTGGATGTTATTAACCCCCATTATGAAACTCCACTCTTTGAATATCAACTGCTCCTCAGAGCAAAGGGGGAGAGCAGAGTGCAGGGGGGACCCTGCCGGTTTTTCACTGCTTTTAAGGTAGGATGACTTCAGGCTCCACTCCCAAAGATGCCTAGAATCCACATCACTTTGTTATTGCACAAGAAACAAGTGTGCAGGCAGTCAGAAAGGCTTTTCAGAACAGGGTCTGCACCACCATCTAGTGGAATGTAACGATGTCTTCTGAGAACAAAAATTGTGCAGTACTAACTCCAAAGACTGTAAAGTCTCATTGTGAATGGCAAGATGAGCAAAACTAAAATGCTTTCTAAAAAATGTTGAAACACCTTTCACCTTTCCAATAATCTGAATTGAAAAGGTGGAATAAATGAAAATAAAAACTAGATCTAGAACAGTTGTCTAAAACTCTTAAGATTTACATCTCATCTATTTTAAACCTTCAATTCCAACTTACTCTACAAACACATTAGTTAATGATTCACCTAATAAACACAAAGAACTGACATTGCTGCAAATGCCTGTCTATGAGTTAATTTCCATCAACTTGTTTTCGTTACCTTTCATTTTCATCATCCCCTTTGAAGGACGGGTCTACAGACAATCCCAGTCCTTCAACTGGGTGCCCATGTCACAGTTCGTCGAATTTGGGCCGTTGGCCTCTGAGCTGAAAGTGACAGTAAAGCACCCATTTAGTACTTGTCATAATTGCTTCAGCTCAGAGAACATTTGATGATTCATGCAAAGAAACGGGTAGAGGTTGAAAGAAACATGTTCTAGGTAGAAAACACAGTAACTTCAGCCAAACTTCCAGCCAACAGTGAGAAACCACACAAAGTACGTGAGGGCTCCAGCCTGTGGGGTGCAGTGCTTTTCCTGTGTTGAAGTCTGCGTGGCACCCTCTTGCAGAATACGCTTTATTAAATTATTCCTCTTTGGGAAATGCTTGGTAAAGCTCTAGTTACCGGTCTCTGAGAGTTTGTAGAATAGCACACAAGCTCGCAAATCCAGCCAATGTATGAAAATCCTGATTTGAAATTGGAACAGCCCCCATTTTAGTTTTAGTTGTCCAGTGAAATGAGTGACCTTCCTTCAGTCCCTACAGATGATTACAGCTTTGCATTATCTATAATGCAACTCAGACCGTCTATTTAATTACTACACAATTTTTGGATCCTGACTTAACAAAGCTTGCTACTCCTGCTACATGCCCCCTTTGTTTGCCCAGCCAGAGCTGCTCCTTCCCCATCTCCAAAAGCTTGGGGTCAAGATTCCCAGGAAGACCTACTGCACAGACTGAGCAAGACTGCAGAAGAGCTCCAGTACATTTACTCATTTTATTTTAACATTAAATAAAACATACTCGAGACTCATAAAAGATGTCAGGGTGGAAGGGACCTCGGGAGGTCATTCAGCTCAACCTCCTGCTGAAAGGATCTACCCTGCTTAGAAAATACATAAATAAAATTGGTCAGCAGTTAAACAACCAGGTTGCTGCTACACCCCTGATGAAGGCAATCACAGGACAGCCAGGGTGCTGGGATTTCACAACTTCTGCATGTCATTTCTATCTGGGGTGCTACATGGCCAGCTCTAAGGGCAGATGGATTATGAAGTCCTGTCAGGAACAGACCGCGTTGTCCCCAAGCCAGGAACTGCCCCTGCCACAGCCCGAGTGTGAAAGGTTGGAGTCTTGATGAGCTTCGTCTGTCCTTCAGCCTGTTTCTATACGGATCTTAGAGGGAAGAAGGGTCGCTATTAGCCCCTCATTCCCTTGCAATAAAGGTTATGGCTGCTGAGGACTCCGAGAACTACCGGGGAAGAGAGGTTGGTGCCCTTTGGTAGCATCTGAGGAAACAGCTATGTGATGCTCTGCTCAAATTGGATTCCAATTGGATTCCACTGCAGGTGACTGGCAAGCAATATTCCCCGCAGACGGTGAGAACAGAGAGCATCACCTCTATCACATGAATACTGATTAGGGAGCTTTTCTCTCCCAGCTGCCATCTAATCTGGCAGTTAAATTCACCGCCTAACGCTGAAAGAAATACAAGTGGATTTTTTACTTCAGCTGCTTTGCATTTTTCAAATAACGTGTGTCAGAAGGTGCCTGAGAATGTTGCCGAGAGCCTGACAGTTGGGCTTTAGAAATCAGCAGGAGAGCATGCAATGATAAAGTTAAGACACTTTGCTAAGATATATTAAAACACCATTTGTGATTAAACAGACAGACTCCTTAAGCAACCAGCTACAGCCACGAATAGGCCTTGGGTTTGGTTCCTTCTGTCTACCAAATATCAAAGGTACCATCCAGCACCCAGAGTGTGTTCCCCCAACAGGGAGAACGTAAGTAGTAACACTGATTAAAACAGAAACCTCATAGGACACCCATTTTGTATTCAGCTCTTAGCTGAGAAAATGCCTAAACCAACTACATCTGTTACCAGGTTGACAAACACTGCTCTTGGGTGGAGACTGGATGGCCCACACCAGTTTAAACATCACAGCAAATATTAAGAAAATGTCTAGGCTTGGCTGAGCCCATCGAATTAATACCAAATCCATCTGGAGGAGTGTCCTGCACAGTAGTTTCTAGTCTCTAACAAGAACTTGTGAATACACGGGCAGCGTTCTGGTGCAGGCACAGATCCAGTTACCACCTGCCTTGGGGGACTAAATGTAAGGTTTGATTCTGATCCCAGTTTGGAAAACACAGACACCCTATCAGTACTGGCACTGCCACCCAGAAACACCTTCCCGTGAGGAACTGAGGAAGACTGGGCTTTAGCTGCCTTCCTATGGAGTAGCAGAAGCTCTTCATTCTCCTAAGAAAGGATGTTCCTTAGGGGGAAAAAACAAACAATCAACAACCAACCAACAAACAAAAAAACACCCCAACCCCCACCCCCTCCCCGCAACCCCGAAG
>VZTM01042659.1:1154-17812 GCA_013400555.1 Jacana jacana
AATTGTGCAAATGTAAAACCTGACGTCTGTTCTTACCCATCAAAGGCAAGATCCTGCCGGTGAGCAGAAACAGCTGCAGCACCTATGAGAACCCAGAGCGCCCACATTTTTTCTAAAGAAAAAAACAGGTCTTTCAGTTCTTCTGTGCTGCTTTTATAGCCTGTTTTTTCCTGCTTTTTATCAATTATATACCAGAACTACCCAGTGATCAACAGATAGATTATTCCCTTGGCCTTGTTTTATTTGCATACTATTTATAATGTGTGTTTTCCTCCACACCTGTGAAAATAGATGAAAGTCCCAAGGTGGGGCTAGATAAAGAACCTTGCTCCTTGGGCTGGATAAACTCTTGATATGAGAGAATGGATTTAATTTACTTTGTTCTTTTCGGTTTTATGTGAATTTTGATTATTATTTTTAAATTTGGTTGCTGGATTGCAAACCTTATTTTATAATACTTTACTGTTACTTGATGTAATGGTAAATGTCTGTTAGGTGGTGTTGCAGTGTGACTGATCTTAATCACACTGTCCCTCTTCCTGAATGATACAGGGCTGACTGCCAAAGGAAGGCGATACACGGTTGGAATGTACCAATTATATTTTACTTCTTCCCCCAGGAGAGAAGAAAAGCACTGAACTTGTTCTTTGCTCAGCCACTTCACTGAAACTTGTAAGTAATCCAGGTGTCTGCACAACTGAGGGTGTAGTTGCAGTGGAGTGGAGTAGTTTATATACTCCATGTAATATACTCACTGATCCTTGCGTGCTGTCTAATTTAGTCATGTAAAGACCAGAGGTCTTTCAAGCTCCACTGTGGGCATTACATGTAGGGCAAGAAGATTACATGAAATGTGGTGATACCAAAGTGTTCTTTTCTTTACCTTTTATGTTGTGCCTAAACTATCTAAGAAACAATAGTGTGTTTGCATCACCACACTTGCATCTGTTTAGTTTTCACTAATGACTACTTGGCATTAATGTTAATTCTCTGTTGCTGCTGTGTCCTGAGGTAACTGATGTTTTCAACAGGGAGCTTCTAATGAATCAGTTTATAAATATAGAAAGAATGGAAATTATGAGCTCAGTTCTGTTTTCTGTTATCACTAGGTGACCAGACAAATTAAAAGGGTTCAGTCACAGATAATCCTGAAGATGTTCTTTGATCCCATGTCTGCTCTTTGGCAGAAATTCATACATATGCATACAATATAATATTTGAAAAATTATTAGAAAATTAATATAAATTAATCTCATGTTAAAACACTTACTTACAAAGTGCAGAATTTTGGATTGTCGATGACCAATTTAAGAATGAATGTGGCATCAGACTCTGCACCTAATTTCTTATGAGGTTCTCTGGAGTCAACTCAGTAAAGCTGCAGCAGCCTTATATACAGAATACCTAGAAATATACTTTTAAAATAAACGTACCAAAAATGCAGCAGTTTATGATTGACAACATGCCCCATGATTAATATGTTCCTAAAAGAAGACTCCAAAACTGCACTGAGCCTATTTATCCAAAAGCGTCCCTGCCAAATCATAGGGTTTGAACTTACTTCACAAAAATGATGATTGGTAGCACTGTAGGTTCTTGCCTGCAATAATCTTACTTAGTCAAGTCTCCTAAGAAGGGTGACAGGAGTTATTTTGACAGAGTGGCAAAACAGCCACAAAATCATCAGAAGTTTTAATTTTACGATGATGAGATCTACAGTATGAGATTGAATGGCCTGATCCCATGAACACTGCTAAGACAATAATGTGGAGGTGATCAAGCCCGGGTCTTGTAATGAATAAATGATCGAAAGAAGTAATCAAACAAATTGCAGGTGTCATCATTCCTATTGAGCATTGAGAGGCATCCTGGAAATAGAAGACTGCCGGATTTCAATGTGTAAGTTTACTTTTAAGAAATTCTTTCCTTTTGCATGCAATTGGAGATGATGGGGGATTTTTGTTGTATGGGTTTTTTTAATCCAATCACTGACATGTCAATGCTGCCATCAACTACTGAGCTGGCAATCATTACTGAATACTGTAATTTCTAATTGCGATCTTTGCTCTTTCCATTCCAGACTATGTCAGAAAAAAACAATGACCCAGAACCCTCATTCAGTGATTTGTTTTGCATCTCAGGATTGATGTTTTTTTGTCAGATTAGCTCATAAACTAGCTTTAAACTTTGTCTTGCTTTTCTAACTGTATAATATAAATATTTTTATGATAAAAGGGCACCATAAGGATGAATAAACTAGCAAATTAAATTTGGTTAAGCCATCTGTTCTTTTTAGTGCTTGATTACAAGCCAACAGCACATCAGTTGGCCATGGCTGGGTAAAACTTGGTCTTTCCTACTTAACACAGAGTGCAGAGGCCAGGGCTAGCTTTATTTTTGAAAAGATTCAGAAGGAACATTTTTTTCTTTTTTTTTTAAATCAAGAAAGTAACAAAACCAGCTGAAATTTGAGAGTGTGTGGTAATTTTCTTCAGGACATGTATTTTTTCTTAAGATGAGCACAGCTGAAAAAATTGTCAGCTATTGCAATATTGTTGCAGTTGTTTGCTTTTTTTCATGATTAAAAATAAGGCCTTCTATGATGTTGTCACTCACCATGACTATTCCCTGTGTCTAGTGACATGAGCTGTAAAAAGTTTTGATGCTAATAACTGGCTGTATTCCAGCTGAAATTCATTGTGATAGTAATTTCTTATTTCAGTTTTAGAAAGGAATTTCCTCAATCAGATAGTTTTTTGAGCAAAGGTAAGAGACCAGCGTAGCTGAGACCCACTGATCATTTAAAGGACAAGAAGGAAACACCGAGACAGGAGATGCAGGGACAGGAGTCCTGGGAAGAGTATAGGGATCCTGCCCAGTTGTGTAGGACTGGGGTCAGGAAGGCCAAGGTGCAGCTAGAACTGAACTTTGCAAGGTATGCAAAAAGTATTAATAAGGGCTTCTAAAGGTAGGTCAGTCAGAAAAGGAAGATCAAAGAAAGTGTACTCCTCCAGATGAGCAGCAAACTGGTAACAAAGACAAGGAGAATGCTGGGGTACTCAAAAACTTGTTTGCCTCAGTCTTCACTGGCAACTTCTCTTCCCACACCTCTGCAGTGGATGGACCACAAGACATGTGGGGGAGCAAATTACCTCCCACTGCAAGAGATCAGGTTTGTGACCATCTGAAGAACCTAAACATACAGAAGACTGTTGGACCTGAAAAGATGCATCTCAGAGCCCTGAGGGAATTGGCTGATGCAGTTCCCAAACCACTCTTCATGATATTTGAACATCATGGCAGTCAGGTGAAGTCCCTGGTGACTATAAAAAGGGAAACATTGCACCCATTTTTAAAAAAAGTAGAAAGGAGGACCCTGGGAATTACCGACTCATCAGCCTTACCTCTGTGCCTGCAAAGATCCTGGGACAGATTGTCCTAGAAGCTATGTTAAGGCATAGGAGGCTTAAGGGGGACAAGGTGGTGATCTGAAACAGCCAGTGTGACTTCACCAAGGGAAAGTCCTGCCTGACCAAACTTGTGGCCTCCTATGATGGAGTGATTACATCGGTAGACAAGGGAAGAACTATGAATGTCATCTGCCTGGACTTACACACGGCCTTTGACCCAGGCCCCACATCATCCTTCTCTCTAAAATGAAGAGACATGGATGGAATGTTCAGTGGATGATGAATTGGTTGGATGGTTGCATCCAGAGGGTAGTGGTCAATGGCTCAAACTCCAGTTGGAGATTAGTGATAAATGGTGTCCCTCAGGGGCCCGTATTTGGACCAGTATTGTTTAATATCTTCATCAATGACACAGACAGTGAGATTGAGTGCACCCTCAGCAAGTTTGCAGATGACACCAAGCTGAGTGGTGCAATTGCCACACCTGAGGAATGGGATACCATCCAGAGGGACCTGGACAGGCTCGAGAAGTGGACCCACGTGGGCATCATGAGGTTCAACAAGGCTCAAGATCCTGCACCTGGGTCAGGGCAACCCCCATTGTGAATACCAGCTGGGGGATGAAGTGATTGATAGCAGCCCTGTTGAGAAGTTCTTGGGGGTACTGGTGGAAGAAAAGCTGGACTTGAGCTGCCAATGGGCACTTGCAGCCTAGAAAGCCAACGGTGTCCTAGGCTGCACCAAAAGAAGCATGGCCAGCAGGTTGAGGGAGGTGATTCTGCCATTGTGCTCTGTTCTGCTGAGACCCCACCTGGAGGACTGTGTTCAACTCTGGAGCCCTCAGCACAAGAAAGACATGGACTTGTTGGAGTGGGTCCAGAGGAAGGCCAGAAGAATGATAAGAGGGATGGAGCACCTTGGCTATTAGGACAGGCTGAGAGAGATTTTTTGGCTTGGAGAAGAGAAGGCTCCAGGGACCTTATTGCAGCCTTTGGGTACTTTTAGGGGACCTACAGGAAACATGGGGACAAACCTTTTAGCAGGGATTCTTGCAATAGGGCAATTCAGTAATTGTTTTAAATTAAAAGAGGTTACATTTACAATAGATATAAGGAAGAAGTTTTTTACAGTGAGGGTGGTGAAAAACTGGAACAGGTTGCCCAGAGAAGTAATAGATGTTCTGTCTCTGGAAACATTCAAGGTCAGATTGGACAAAACTCAGAGCAACTTCATTTAGTTGAAAATGTCCCTGCTCATTGCAGGGCAGTTGGACTAGATGGGCCTTTAAAGGTTTATTCCAACCAAAACTATTCCATGATTCTATATTTTAAAAAATCTGCTATCTTTTACTAATAATATATTGTCAGTTCATATAATTCTTGATTGACAAATTTAACTTTTTGATATTGTTTGATATTTTTTATGTTCCAAAAAATCAGTGAGAAACTCCTTAATATTCAGATCTTAACACTCCTTATGTATTTTTGATAATGTATTGAAATCCTAACATGTGCCACACCAGCCATATGTTTGAATTATGGGGACCTGCTTATCATCATTTATTTGTAAAGGAGATATGTGCTAACCTTGGTTTTGAAGAATTGAGTATACTGTTGAATATATTCTGAAGACCTTTGAGAGTACTTTGAAGAGGCCAGGATCAGCAGAATCTGCTATCCAGCTTATGCTCCAAGCTTTCTTGGTACTTTCTCTGTATTTATATATTATTAATATTGCATCTTTTAATTCATCAAAGGCTTTTTCAACTCTAGTGCCCTGGGACATGCTCATATCCCACCGTTTTGGTAGCTATGTGTAGGTATCTTCTTTTTTCTTTTTTTCCCTTCACATATGCAGATGCTGTTTAACATGTGAACAGGAACTGGCTAAGGAGAGGAAAGAATGGGACCGACAAGGTCGAGGGTATGGGATAAAGAAAGGTAGCTTTCATTACTTCAGGATGTGTAGGGTACGGTGGATTTTTGCCCAGGTATCTCCTGTGAAATAGGTATCCTATTTCTACCATTGACCTCTAGTACACAGGATTAAGACTGAGTGTATTACAGCTTCATTATATGATCAATGCACGGATTTCTTAGTGTTTAGAAAGTATTTTATTTCTCTAGCTAGAAGATGTACATTCAGATTCTTATTTGCTTGAAAAAAGTGTGAAATTTACTAAAATATAAGCAGTGAATTGGCAGTACCAGTATTGTAGCAGTATTGGCAGTATTTGCCTCAGTCTTTACTGGCAACCTCTCTCCCTCCACCTCTCGAGTGGATGGACTGCAAGGCAGGGACTGGCGGAGCGAGTAGTATTGGCAGTGCCAGAATTAACAGAAATCAAGTACCAAGAATCTGCTTAGTGCCAAAGATATTTAATGAGGCAATGAGACGGATTGAACTCACGCCCATTGCTTATGGACACCTTCTGCTTAATTAGCTTTTCCTTGGGATAGGCTTTCTGTCGTGCAATTTCCTGGCATCTGTAAGGCTGGCAGGGTCATGGTAGGACTCAGTGACAGCTTAAAGATATCAAAAAGCATAAGATCCTTCCCACTCCAGTTTTTAAGGCACTGAGATCACCATGTGGTATGTAGTGAGAGCATGACTACAGTAAAAAGTTCATAATCTTAATAAAGCACACAACTAAACAGTCGGTACTCTTACTAAAACATGACAGTTGAAATTTTCAGCTTTCATCTTCTTGCAGCATCTGACTGGTGTAGGAATTCTTCTGCTGTAGATCAGCACAACATTTACACCTATATAATGTCTCCAACAATGCCAGAACCAGATGCTGCTGAGTCAGTTCTAGAATTATTCTGTAATGAGATACAGGCGTATCTGCCCACTGTTGAGGTCTCTCCAGGGTATCTAACACGGGTTGTTAGCACATTGTTGTTCTCAGTATTCCCTTCAATCCCACCCTTGGTTCTGCAGGGGCTGAAGGTAAATCAGGTTGTCAGTGTGCAATCTTCCACCTCCAGTTTTAACAGGAGGATTTAGACAGACAGATTTCATGCAGCTGAACATGATCCAGATAGTGATGCTATACTGGAGTTAGCACAGCAGGATCACCAGGAGTAGGAGTGATGACAGGTAATGGGAGAGTTCAAGATGCAAAAAAATACATCAGCAAGGATGGTTCAAGGAAGAGAGGGGACTGAGGGAATGAGAGCTTGATTCCACACTTAGGCTTAACTGAAATTTCTTTTTACACAGGGCAGGGTAATTTACTGTTCTGTTTAGCTTCATGTATGTGTTGGCTCTCATGGTTCTGTTTTACCTCAAACCAAGACATTCTTCTCCCATTTACCTTGGTTCTCATGCGTAGTTGATAAAATTTGAAGTTTAGTGCTTGGATGGTTACCTTCCGCTCTGCATGAGTTTGAAATACGGTGCCTTTTGCTGAGAGGCAGGTTTTATCAGCTGCTGTTACTTGGGCAAAGGTCAGAGACTTCTACCGTTTCAGAAAAACAAGACCATGTAGAAATGAGTAAACTTTCTTAGTTCACATTTATTGAAGTAATCTAAATTCACAACCTGCAGAAGAAAGTAGAACTCACTACAATTCAGTAGAACTTCAGCTGATTCTCTGGCTTCATCCCCAACAGAACATACGCAATAAAACGTCATGGAATTAGTTATCCTCTTACTTTCTACCAGACTCTGCTATTACATTTCTTATGTCATGTTGTAAACAGGAAAAAAAAAGACACAAAAAATATGTATAAACACCAAACCAAAAAGTAAAAGTAAATTAAGTAATTTGGGTATTCTGCACATCAATTTGTTCATGTAACATTATGTTCCTTTTCAAAAGATTCGTGGTTCTTAGTTCATCTGAAATATTCATAAAACTTTTCCCAAAGCAATTAATTGGACAATCTACGCTTGGACAGCATTATTAAAACACACTAATTTGAAAAACCATAGTGAGAGCTCACTCATTATAGGTAACAAATTAAGCCAAATGAATTAATCTTGGCACTCTTTGTTCCTCTGTGAACAAGTAGAAAAAGTTCAATCTGAGGGAGAACCTGTCTGATTTAAACAAGTGTATTAGCTATTTGGGAGACATCACAGGGAAAAAACAACAAGAAATCAAATTCATGCTTCTGAGGTGTGTGGTGAGGTATGGATTTTTGTCTAGGTGAAAAGTTCCTGTTATTCAGAGGGGGAAGTCAATGACTAAAGATAGAACTGGACTTCACAAGAGATGAATAATTAGGAATATTTCAGTAAACAGCTGGCTTCATGGAATAAAGAAAAGCATACAGAGTGCAAACAATTTTGCCATGTGAACAGAGTCTAATCTTCATTAATTTATTTGGAAATTAATTCAGTTGGATGCATCTCTGTTAAACTTGTATGAAAAAGACCTTGACGAAGCAAAAAAGCAACAAGCTGCAGAACATAACACAACAGCATTCTTGGGAAATATTTTTGTCTGTACACATGGAAGTGTTTAGGCATCGGAGATAAGATAGCCGCTTTAAATTTGGCATTGGGATTTTGCTGTATTACACCCATGCAAGTCTGGGGTCTGAAATTAAATTGTTTTGCTTTTTTTGATTGGTAGAACACGACTGAAACTGTTATTTTTACCAAAATGGCTGGAAACAGTTTGTAAAACTCTAGTTTGCAATACAGGAATTTCAAACACCGGGACTATGCAGGTCCAATTTTAGACAGAGCCTTTTTGCTACTAATTTATCTTTGCTTCTTACTTACTTTTCCCTGCCTCTCTCAGCTTCCAACCCTGAAATCAGATCTGCTGGGAAGCAGTGAAGGAGGAGTAGAGAGAGACCATGCTTTGATCCCCTGCCTCCTGAAACATCATAGCTACCTGAAATCCTCACAGTTTCTGTTAATTATTTAAAACATTTTCTCAAAAAACCCGCCTATTTTGATGTGGAAATGTTGGTGTAGTGCTTCATGTAAATGATGGAGAAGGTATCCCAAAGCCCTGTTCTGCATTCTGCTGCTAGTGTGTCACACCGTTGTGTTCTGTGACTGAGGACTTAGCCATACAGTGCAGCAGAAGACCTGGTCCAAGAGCCTGGCCAGACAGAAAAAAAGAATCATATTAAAATATATAAAAATACAGAATATAAAATCTATTTTATATGCATAAATACTATTTTTTTCCCCTCTAAAACCCCTAATATCCCTACCTTGAGATATCTCATAGCAAAAGATGAAGTTCCTTCCCTGCTGTCATTAGCTAGTTTTTACTACTGTGCAACACAGTGCTTGTAGAAGGTTTGGGGAGGTTTTTTCCTCTTCTTTTGCTGCCAAAGACTTTCTAGATTAGCAAAGCTGCCTCTTGCTTTGTTCGTTATGTTGCTCACATTTGACTTTGCCTCTCACTGGAAGGCTTACAACAGAATACATGAATTGTAGGAATTGCTTGTTTCTAATTCATACATAGTTTTTAATTAGATATTTGCATTCTTTATGCTGCCTTTGTCCCAGCCTATTTTCTGAATTAGGTAAATTGCTGGAACTTCTGATGTGTTTGAAGAAACTGGTAATCATTATTCACTCCAGGAAAATAAGAACAGATTGTGATGTTCAATATCTCCCCCTCACTGAGTAACAAGCTTCTGGAGCTTGAACTGAAAGGTTTTGTCAGGTCTAAATAACAGAAATAAAATCCAGAAAGGTTGCCAGTCATATACCAGTACCCCTGAGATGCAGAAACTTTCCCCTTTCCCTCTGGCCATTTTAAGGTCTTTAGATTGATGCTTTAGCGTCTGCGAATGGAAAGCCCTCTTCTTCATGAGTGATCCCCATGGAGCAAGGCAGTGGGGAGTACACTGTAGGAAAGAGACAGACCATTCTTGTTTAGCAGGCACTAAAAGTACTCCTGAGAGGCTTATGCAATCCCAGAATAAACCTTCCAAATTATGCCAAATGTAAAGGTATTTAAGATTAAAGGAGAGGTCATTTTTTTATTACTTGCTTTACTGGCAGTTAACTTTTGATTTAGACTTGGAAGCACAGAGTTTAATTTGCTAGAGAGATTCATCATACTTTTAACAAAATATACATGAAAGAAATATATTAATGGAACATAATATTTGGATTTAAATCTTTAAAATTATTTTATTTGTGTTGAGATTTAGCGTTCCAGAGGTGGATCACATTGTTACAAGGAAAATTTGCCACATTTTACATGGAAGTTTCTTGGAAAAGAAGCCTTTTCTTTTGAACCGTTTTGTAGCTCTTATTCTTTGAAGCTCATTCTTGTCTCTTCACAAAGAAAGGAAATGCCTGCTTGTTCATTCTTCTCGCAGGCCGACTAGTTAAGCAGATCCTGGTTAAGTCATTGCACTCGGCTGCAGATGCCCAAGAACATGAACTGGAGCGGTTCACTTAAATGGCTGGTTTTGCTGCTGCTTCTTCTCTGGGGCCGAAGAACCACAGGAAATACTGGGAAGGCAGACTGGAAGTCAGAGGCATCCCAGACCTACTAACAGCAGCACAATGAAAACAGGAGGCCATGGATGACAATAAAATGACTGAGTTGGTAAAAACTCAACTGATGGTGCTCTCAAGTGGAACATATTGTGTATACCATGTTACAGGTCATTTCCTTTCTCTATAAACATGTTTTTTCATATTGGTTTCAAGTTGATCCAGCTGCTTCAAGCACAGTATATTGAAAGCATATTAATATGACAAAAAACTAGCAGTTGTCATTGGAGAATTGACAAAGCGAAGGGTAGATGTTGCTTCGAAGGATGCATTTGTGCTTTCAGGCAAACCATCTTCCTCAATATTTTGCTTCTCTATTAATTTTGCATCAGAGAGGCTGGGCCAGTGACACTTAGAGGTCATGTTCTTTCCAGATACAGCTCTAGCAAATGTAGTCATGCCTTACAAGAACGAGACAAGCTGATGGACTCATTGTTCAAGGCACTGAATGACAGAAAAGGTGTTCTTAAAGAAGGTACTGTCATCTGTTAACCCGGCCCCTGATTTATTTCTATCCATAGAAGTATTTCTGCATTGAAGATTTGGGGATAGTGTGTGTAGAAATGCACATGCTCCTGATGAAAATCTGTGTTCCAGAGGTGACCTAATCCATCTAACCATGCCCTACCTTCTATCTCTACAATTCAGACTTTGTTTTAAAATTATTGTTTGGGTTTTTTTTACTCAACTACAGTTTGCTTAAAACACAGGAAAGCTACACTTTTCATGAATAGGAGAAATATAATTTTCCTTTCTAACTATGGGTTTTTTTTGTTTGTTTCTTGTCTAAAACACTGTATGCTTGGCCCGAGGAGAGAAAAGCACCACAATCCATTTAACTGGCAACATTACATTCTTATTTTGTATTTAAATCTATCAAGACACATACTGCTTCAAGTTTATTGCTGTTATGATCCTACAAGTTTCACATAATTCACATTGCCTGTAGCTGTCAAATGCCATACAGCTTCCTCAATAAGAGAAGAAAAACATACATGTTCTTTGATCTACTTCACTAGTTTAAAATGCACTCTGAGAGCTTTTCACGGGATTTCAAAAACCAGTTATTGAGAGGGGTAATTCTGAAAGCAGTAATTTTCTCACTGATGTTATTTTTCTATAATTGAGAGTTAGGCAGTAAGAGCATTATGTTGTGTTGTTTTTTTTCCCCACAGTGTAATCTACAAGGACTTTTGATTTATACCATTTTTCTATTATGATTCACACTGCCCTGAGGAACTGCAGTTGGGCAGAAGGCTCAGAAACTGCAAGAATGCAGGCAAACTGTGGAAGCATATATAAGCAACCTGACAGGCACAAAGCACTTAAAAAAAAAAAAAAACACAAATAAAAATCTGCATTTCAAACAGACGTGCATCAAGAGTTCTTAAGCTTGCTCCTGGGCTGGGCCACATGGTTAGGACAAGATTGCCTTCCGTAGTCTGTTTCTGCCCATTCAGAAATTGTGCTGACCTTCATTCTTTTAATAATTTTCTAGCATTACAGCAGCAATTACTTACATGGAAAAAGGGCTTAATGTATGTTATACTTCTTTTAATGCAGTTTAACATCTGGAAACTTGGAGGAAACAGCCTGCTTCTAGGGACATTTTGAGAAGTGCTGATTTAGGCCTCAATCCCATGCAGTCACAAGGACGCAACTGTATGGAGCTCTTTGCAGACCATTATGAGGGGCTATAGAATGTTATAAATTAATTTTTAAAAGTTGCACCAATATTATTTCAGGTACCTACCTGGGTTGGTTTTTGTTTTTTTTTTCCATTTCTCCCAAACTGCACATTAATAAAATAGCTGTTTGAGGTTTATGCCGTTTTAGGAAAAATCACGTAATCATGTTGTTATGAAGTAGCACAGTGCTAAGAAAGTAGCACACTCAGCTCCTCTGAAGAAAGATTTGTTTAAAAAGAAAAAATGCAGTTCTCTAAATAACAGAAATGAAACTTTTTATTTACTTTTATTTACTGTTTTTTTTTCTCAGCTCCTCTGAAGCTAAGCTCCTCAATATTACTTAGAACTAAATTCTTTCAGATTGTTGTTTCTAACTCTGGTGTGGACCCCAAGAGGAATAATTTCTGATTCGTTTGCCAACTAGAGAAAGCTTTTAAGGCTTGAGGAGAGAAAGGAGTTGTATTTTACTCATAAGATTAAATAACATAGATTTTGTCATCTAGGAGCACTCTTCATTGCAAATCCACAAGATTTGAAGAATCTTATGCTTTTTGCAGGTCTGTAGCATCAATGTTTCCAAGGTTTTTAGAAGCTCTGCAGGGACAGATGAACCTTGTAAAGTACCTGTGTTCACAATATTAAATGATTCATCATAAATATAAGTCACTGTGACTCTTGCCTCTTTCAGAACGTACAAATAATAGCATAAAGCAGAGTCTGTCCTGCCATCTTTGAACTGTATACCCAGCTACCAGGGTTTGTAAGCTGTTTGGTGGGAGAGACCGCACATTCTGAAAGAGTCAAAGTAGTTAAAAAATATTGATCTGAGTTATCTTCTGTGAAATAACATCTATTAGAGGAATACCATCCCAAGGGACAAGAAGCGAAAACACCTCTCAAACTGTGCTGAAGCTCTGCCAAGGCCTTTTCTAATTGCTCCGAGCTTATCACAGGCTGTATTTGTCTGCTATAAATTAATGTTGGTATGGTGATCTATGACCTTAGCACAAGGCCAACACTGTTTCTAATGAATGGCAGTGAGTTCACCCACTGTTATGAACTGTGGCAAGAGTTGAGAAATCTTAAGCTGATATCTAATAAGCAAATTATTTCATCATTTTGCCCACTGCCTCAGAAGCAGCCTCCAAATCGATATAAAGTTTCTCACAAGTAAGCTAGTCCATTGCTTTGACCCAAAGCTGGATAACCTGTGTCATTCCTGAGAGCTGTTTGAACTAATTGTTCCTAAAATCTTCTACTGCTATAGGTGCCAAAATTTCCCCTCATAGATGTTGCATAAAGAAATAATAGCATTTTGGAAAAAAATGGTTATGAACGGATAAAATCGGTTGAACTTTGAAACACGGAAATCACGTCTGGTTTCTAGTCTAAAGGGCCAAGATGAAAACGTCAAAGGAGTGAAGTTTTAATTTAAGGGCTGTAAATACCCGCTAAGGAGTGTTAACATTAGTTCAAGCCAGGCTACGCTGCACATTTCTTCCCTGCCTGCTTTTTTTTAATGCTTGTCAGGTGGACTGTCTAGGTTTGGGAGAAGCCTTTGGTTTATCTTAAATCACCTTAAATCTCCAATTAAACTTAGACTTGCTCCTGGGTGAGCCTGAGTCTTAAAAAGCAGCTGGGAGTATTTTGGCAATCCCAACCAAAGCATTCCCTCGTTATGAATTGTGAAGTATGATTTATGCAGGATGCAAGTCTCATGCCAGGGAAGCTTGTGTGGAAAACTTTTCTGTCCTGGTCTCTCAGCCACAGAAACCTTTACCAGACTAATTGCAAATTTCTCAGCTTTCCCCTTTCGGGACTGATCCTGGTGAGGGGCACCAGGTCAGACACAACCAAGGATGGTCAGGCATGACTGTGGAGATAGTGATGGGCTGGGCTGAGGCAGGACTGGAAACCACTATCCTTCAGCATTAGCAGAGCTAAAAGGGGTTTCTAGGCCAATGGTAGGGCAGGGTGGTCCCAGGTGCTGCTCATCAAGGTCGTTAAGGTCTCTAAGTGCCCTCAGAAGCTAGGCTACAGCCTGGGGCAGGGGAGGACACAGACTTAGGTCACTTAATTCCTCTCTGGCAGAGCACCCCTATCTGGGCTGAGGTTTCTGGGAGCCCTGTGCTGGATGGAAAACAAACCCCTTGTGTTGGGAGAAGTGAGAAGTTCGTGCAACTGCTTTCCCCTTCAACTGGGTGCTTGTGCCAGGCTGTGGGGCTAATGCCACAGCCTCACAAACTGCAAGAGGACAGTGCTGTTTTCTGAGGTAAGCTGATGGTTTGGTGAGCTTGGCCATGACAGAATTGCATATTGTTCCTTGCCCCTTGTGCTAGCTGATAAATAAAGTAAACAGAGTCTTATTTTGTCTTTTATTGTTCAATGTCCTGATGAAAAGCCAACGTGCTCTCCTTGAGCTGTATCCGCTACAGGGAACATGAGCTTTGCCAGCAGTGAAATTACACTGGGGCCAGGTTTGTCTGTGCATCTGTAAGAATTTATATCGTGAGGATTATGCTTGTTGGGCCAGGAAAGAAAGTACATGGCCAAATACTGATCTCAGTCGCACGTGTGCAGCTCCCAAGGCAGTAGGGCTGCATCCTGGCTCAGCACATGGCCTAATGAGGTCTTGCATGATTGTAACTAATGTGGATGGCACACTGGAGAGTGAGTGAACAACTGTTCCTTGTTTTGCTGTGCTCTCTGCACTGCAGCATCTGTTTTGCTTCATCATTTTTTAAAAGAAAACCGCAAATATTTTTCACCAGGGAGCTGATAAATAACAGCACTTACATTTTTTTAAAAAAAGGTTTAGGGGGGATAAAAGTGTATAAAGTCCTTATGTTTGGATTTGAGCATTAATTCACAGATTGTCTCATTATTTTGTTCCCAGCTCAGAAAATCCTATGGGGTATTATCCCTCAGGAAATCACATGGGGTGATGTCTTAGCTTGATTTATTTTTATTTGTGTATCTAACTTTGCACAGAATTGTCTTTCACAGCAGCATTTTAATGGAGATTCGTATTTCTTGGAAAATCTGGCAAACTGGGGAGTACTTAACAATTTGTCAATGAAACTTTAAGTGAAATTTGTTGAAATTTTGTGAATGCACTTGATACTGGGTTGATGAGTGTGATATAGTCAACTAAGTAGTTGTTTTTAAGAGTTGTGACCAAAAATTATACTGTATTTTCAGTCTTAAAAGAATTGCCCAAGAGGCGATTTATTCTAGCAAATAGCGCACTAAATGGAAAAACAGAAGCAGGGTTAGCTTGAATCTCGTCTTGGTACTTCTCAAATATTTTGTATTTCTGTAGTACTTTCTGTCCTTGCTTCTAAATGCACGTTTCGTGTGGCATATGACAATTCTTGTAGAGAAGTGGGTTTAGCCCTTCTGTCTTTCCTAGTCTTGAGATGATAGAAAAGGTTTAGAAACTATTATCTATCAGAAAGGGTATTTAAAATGCGGTGGGGTCTTTGTAAAGAGAAATGTTATGAGTTCAAAGTTATGACTAGGTAGGCTCGGATATTTTTGCAGTAAGAAATTATCTTTTATGTGTATTTATGGTGTTGTAATGGCATTAATGCGTGTTGTCTTGTATTTGAGTTTCTTAGATAAATGCTAACTTATTGCATTGCTGTTTGTCCAGCATCCTAAACATACAAATGATTTTACAGAGCAAATGCCTGAACTTGTCTCCCACATCTACACAATAGTTAATTTTAAGATTGGGTATAGCAAGGAGGTTAACGACAAAGAAGGGGAAGCAGGGTATGCATGTGAATGGAGAAACCAGAGAGCTCTCTGCTCTGGTGGGTTCTCCGCTTATAAATGTGATGCACTCACTTGGAGGAGCAGTACAGGAAAACTCTGCTTCTAGAAACTGGTGCCATAAGCACAGGAAGAAGGTGGTCACCTATTCTCAACAGAGGAGCCTGCAATAGTTATGTTTGACAGATGGATGTGTTCAGTTGGTTAGGATGGGAAGTCTGCATTTTTACCTTGCTTTGTTTATGTGCTGATGGTGGGCTCTGAAGTGGTGCTGTTGTTTGTCTAATGCTTTGAGCATTTTTTTGAAATGATAGGGTTAGGGTTGGAGCATTCAAATTTTACTGAAATAATGTGATTAAATCAAAGTAAAGATTCTAATAATATTAGAGAATACCAAGACAGAGGGTCTTGTTTGGGTCCTTGCTATGAAGAATTGTAAAAGTTTTCTTTTATATGCAAGCCTTGTGGTATGACTTTTAAAATGAAAAAAATTTTACATGCCATGACTGACTTGAAGCAATTTTTAGCTGCCATGATAAAGGTGTACTTTGCTTACATCATGGTACAAATATTGCTGAAGTGCTCGAAACTTTGTGTAGACTTGACTTCGTTAGGATACTGATATTTTTTAATAACACTTATCTTTTTCTCACTATTTCTGACTAAATTTATTAAAATTGTTTCACAACTTTCTTTTCCTAGTAATTCCCCAAATAATTCCCCGATAATAATGGGATTTTTTATTTTCCACTGTTGTGCAGCATAATGTAAATACTGGGTACTGAAGTGTATATTATTACTTTTTAAAACTCTGATTGGGTTAATTGCAAGTATAAATTATTACCTAGGTCTCCTATTCTACAGTAGGAGCTTCAGTGAAATGCTGGTACTGGATAATTAGCTGGTGCTAATCTGTGTCTTCAGCTTTCTTTAGTCTAAAGGAGATTTGATATTTCTTTTCCTGAAATAAACAAAACCAGCTTCCAAACTGTAAGAAAATAACAGTAATTCTTAAGGGCTAATCATTACCAGTCTTTGTCATGGGGTAATAATTGTTTCATGAATTCTGCTTCAATCAGGGAAAAATACACTTACGTGCCAATACAAGTTTTTATGCTGCTATGATTTCCTCCTGCCTCATCTTCCTCCTCCCAATTTATGGCTTTATTCCACTGTCTGTTACTAAGCAACACTGTACGTGGTTTTAATGCAAATGACTTCAAATTCTCTGATAGTGAGACAGAATAACATCAGGTTAATTTCCTATGCCACAAAGAAGTGCTGTGCACTAAAAAAA
>VZTM01042660.1:0-10570 GCA_013400555.1 Jacana jacana
TATGCCCTTCAGGACTGTCTCCCAAAGGACGCTCTCAGTCATGTTCTGAAGCAGGCCAAAGTCTGCCCTTTGGAAGTACAAGGTGGCAGTTCTACTAGCTCCCCACCTTGCTTCTCCAAGAATTGAAAACTCTATGATTTCACGATCGCTCTGCACAAGATGACCTCCAACCTTTATATCCCCCACAAGACCCTCTGTGTTAATAAGCAGCACATCAAGTAGGGTGGTTTCCCTCATTGGCTCTCTCACCAGCTGTGTTAGGAAGTTGTCTTCCACACACTTCAGGAACCTCCAGGACTGTTCCCTCTGCTGTGTTGTATTTCTAATAGACAGCTGGGAAGTTGAAGTCTACCATGGGAACAAGGGCGAGTGATTGTGAGACCTGTACCAGCTGTTTATAGAATATCTCATCAACCTCTACATCTTGGTTGGGGGGTCTGTAACAAACTCCCACCATGATGTCTGCCTTATTGGCCTTCCCCTTGATTCTTACCCATAAACTCTCGACACAGCCATTCACATTGTTAAGTTCCTGACATTCAAATCTGTCCCTAACATAGAGGGGCATTATTACTTTTATTATTATATTCCATTAAAGTAGTTTACTTTCAACCCATAAGTCTCTCTCTCTCTTATTCTCTCTCCCTTTCCTTCTAGGATAAGAGAGAGAGGTTAAAGACCATATCAAAAGACAGCTTCTATTGACGAGTTCTGGTGTCTCACCACCTTCATCATACAGTGTTTCTTTCTTATGTAAAATCTAAACCTACTGCCTTTCAGTTTAAAACCATTGCCTCTTGACCTATCACTACTGGCCCTAGTAAAAAGTCTCTCTCTTTCTTATAAGCCCCCTTTAAGGTCACAATAAGGTCTTCCTGGAGCCTTCTCTTCTTGAGGCTGAACAACCCCAACTCTTATCTTTTCCTAATAGGAGAGGTGTTCCAGCTGTCTGATCATTTTTGTGGACCTCTTCTGGACCCATTTTAACATGTCCATGTCTTTCTTGTGCTGGGGGCTGTGGAGCTGTTCCAGGTGGGATGCCCTTCCAGGTTCAAAAACTATACAACTTTAATGTAGTACAACTATGCAGCTCTACAGTAGTACAGCTGGATAGTTTGAAAGTAGTCATAGAATCATAGAATCATAGAATCATTTAGGTTGGAAGAGACCCCTGGTATCATCAAGTCCAACCATCTGCCCTACTCTACAAGTTCCCCCCTACACCAGATGCCTCAACACCACATCTAATCTACTCTTAAACACAGTCAGGGAGGGTGACTCCACCACCTCCCTGGGCAGCTGATTCCACTGACTGACCACTCTCTCCGTGAAAAATTTTTTCCTAATGTCCAGCCTAACCCTACCCTGCTGCAGCTTGCAGCCATTCCCTCTTGTCCTGTCGCTCATTGCCCGTGAGTCGTAAGCACTGAAACCAGGAATTTAGTAAAATATGGGCATCCAGATTCTGAGTTGTGATCCTGAAATACTTTAAGCAGTTGCCTTGTAATTCTCATGTATTTGCACTTGATAAATATTGTATCAGTGCGTGTACTTATATGTTGTATTCTATTGCTTCCTACATCTGTGAGATGCTACTTCAGGACACATTCAGAGGGACCTTGACTTTTAAACGGCTGAGAAAGTTGACCTTTATACATACCCCTTGGGAGCTCCTGTCTTTGGGAGGCTGGACTACAGTCTCAGATATCCAGTCAAAAAGGAGTGAGGGAACTGTAAAAGATGGCATTTAAACTCTATTGCTGGCTTGCTGTTTGTAGGTTTCATCTGACTTGGTGTGTTTCACTGCTCTGTGGCTGACTGGATTCATGCTTACTTTGAAAGCCAGAGGCTGGTCTACTTTCAGTTACAGGAAAGTTTTCTCTCTCAGGGTTTGCTTCTGGGTGGAGAAACTCACAGGTGATATGGCCAGAATTTTCAGATGAATGGACTGACAGATTGGATTTACTAATAATATTTTAGTTACAACATTTCCTTCTGGCCTGTGCCAGGTATTGAGTTCCATAGCAAATTGTGTCCTTCCTTCTTTCTTCTTTTGATTCCACACCATCAGCATTTTCAGCCCCTCTCTTAGCTGGTTGTGTCTTGCTTTGGCTTTAAAATACAAAAGTAATTATGATAATCATCTGCTAATAATGACACTGTTAGGAATATACAGAAGTGTTCTGATAATTGATTATATTGATGCTTGGGCAAAATTGTCCTAGAAATGGACAACTAAAGACTTGTTGACAGCTGGCTACATGTGCCTGTGAATGTTAAGGGAGTGAGCAAATGCCACTGCAAGGCCACCCTCAATCATCTTTGAAAGTTATGGTGGTTGGGGGAGGTTCCTGAGGACGGGCAGAAAGAAAATGTCATTTCCTATTTCAAGAATGACAAGAAGGTGGATCTGGAGAGCTACAAGCCTAATGTTAATGCCTGAGAAGGATGAAGTAAATAATTCAGGAAACCATTTCTGAACGTGAAGGACAAAAAGGTGATCCAGAGTAGCAGTTAGAAAGGGAAAATCATGGCTGACTACCCTGATAACTTCCTGTGATGAAATGATAAAAGAACAACATCTCTATCAATGACCTGGATGAGGGGATCAAGTGCACCCTCAGTATGTCTGCAGATGACACCAAGGTAGGCAGGAGCGTCAACCTGCTGGAGGGTAGAAAGGCTTTGCAGAGGGATCTGGACAGGTTGGATCGATGGGCTGAGACCAATGGGATGAGGTTCAATAAGGCCAAGTACTGGGTCGTGCACTTGGGTCACAACACCACCATGCAGTGCTACAGGCTTGTGGAAGAGTGGCTGGAGAGCTGCCTGGCAGAAAAGGACCTGGGTGTGTAGGTCAACTGTCAGCTGAACATGAGCCAGCAGTGTGCCCAGATGGCCAAGAAGGCCAACAGTGTCCTGGCCGGTATCAGGAACAGCATAGCAAGTAGGACTCGAGAGGGGATTGTCCCCCTGTACTTGGCATTGGTGAGGCCCCATCTGGCGTACTGTGTCCAGTTTTGGGCCCCTTACCACCAAGAAGACATTGAGGTGCTGGACCGTGTCCAGAGAGGGGCAGCAAAGCTGGTGAGGGGTCTGGAGATTAAGCCTTATGAGGAGAGGCTGAGGGAGCTGGGGTTGCTCAGCCTGGAGGGAAGGAGGCTGTGGGGAGACCTTGTTGCTCTCTACAACTACCTGAAAGGAGGTTATGAAGTGATGGGTGTTGGTCTCTTCTCCCAAGTCACAGGCGATAGGACAAGAGGAAGTAGCCTCAAGTTGCACCAGGGGAAGTTCAGGTTGGATATTGGGAAAAGTTTTTACAAGGGAAGGGTTATCAAGTGTTGGAATGGGCTGTCCGGGGAGGTGGTTGAGGCAGCATCCCTTTGGTATTTAAAAGACAGGTTGACATAGTGCTCAGCAACATGGTTTTGTGATGGGTTGTTGTTTTTTGTCAGAGTTAGGTTGATGAATGGACTAGATAAATGTAGACAATTCTATGATTCTATGACTAGGTTGTTTGGTGAGGGAAGAGCAGTGGAAATTGTGTATCTTGACTTACATAAGGCTTTTGACACTGTCACACATAACCTCCCCACAGATAAACCGATGAAGTAACATCTTCCTTAATGACCTTGATGATGACACAGAGTACACCTTCATCAGATTTGTGGACAACAGAAAGCTGTGTGTGAGGAGTGGTTGATATTGTTGAGCTGCCATTCAGTGGGAGCTTGATAGGCTGGAGAAAAAGGCAGTTAGGCATCTCATGAAGTTCAACAGGGGGAAATGCAATGTCCTGCCCCGGCAAGATACAACCCTGTAGGATAACCAGTACAGGCTGGGAAACAACTGGAAAGCTGGAAAATAGCTTTGCAGAAGAGGTGCTGTGGGTCCTGGTGGACACCAAGCTGAACATGAACCAGCAATGTGCCCTGTGGCAAAAGTGGATAATGGTATCTTGGGCTCAATTAGAAGGAGTATTGACAGCAGCCTGAGGGAGGTGACCCTTCCCCTTTGCTTAGCACTGGTGAATAACATCTGGGATGCTGTGTCCAGTTCTGGGCTCCCTTGTACAAGAAGAGATATGGACATACTAGAACAAGTCCTGCAAAGGACCATGATAATGATTGCATGCTTGGAGCATCTGACAATGAGGAGAAGCTGAGAGAGCTGGGATTGTTCATCCTGGAGGAGAGAAGGTTCAGCAGTGTCTTACCCACATGGGGATATACCTGATGGAAGAGTGAAAAGAAGTTGGAGCTGAGCTTTTCTCAGTGGTGCACAGTGACAGAACAAGAGTCAGAGGGCACAAATGGAAATACGGAAAATTGCATCTGAACATAAGAGAGCACATTTTACTGTGAGGGTGATTGAACACTGGAATAAGTTGCCCAGAAAGGTAGTTGCTTGAGATATTTAAAACCTGACTGGTCACAGCCCTCAGCAACCTGTTCTAGCTGACCCTGCTTTAAGCAGGGCTGGGCTAGACAATCTTGAGAAGTCCCTTGCAACCACAACCTTTCTGTGATTCTGTGAGCCATCCTGCAAATAGATACCAGACACAGTTTCTTCTTTCTTAAAAGCATCTACTCTTTAAAGAGTATGGGAGCAAAATTTGTTCTCCTTATTTGCTGCAGTGTGATGAAACAAAATTCAATTTCTTGCAAGTTTACAGGTAACCTTTGAATGTACTTTCTGATACTTTTTTCTGAATAGGTTTTTTTTTTCTTCTTTTTATTTCTTTTTCCTTTCTTCTCCTCCCTGTAATTAATATGAAAAGAACATTGTAAGAAAAAACCCAGGGAGTAGAGAATGAAGAATTATTGTTAACTGAATAGTATATTACATGGTTTTTTTTTAAATTGTTTTGGCAGAGATTTCAAGCATTTTGATTGAGGAGTCAGATCCATGTACAATAATGACTTCATTACGTGCATTTGAAGCTTCAAGTTTAAAAATGATTAGTTGGCTATTAGCTAGAAGAAGTGGTTTTAAATGATTTTTGTTTTACATCATTGAAACATTCACTCACTTTGCTTACAGTGAAGAGGTGTTTTTTTCCCATCAATAGCCCTTTTGACATGATGGGACCCTGCATTGTAATTTGACATAGCAAAGCTTCTGGTCTTGTGGTATGACCTTTGTAGCAGTTCTTGGTTTTCCCTCCTAATGCTTTACAGCTTGCTGTTTTGTATGGCACAATGTATTTTAGTACTGATTGGTGAGAGGTGTCAAAAGTATTTCTTTGTGAGATAAAGAAGAATCTTGGTCTTATTAAAACACGAAGGAACAGACACATGGGACAGTCTGTTGTTTCATGGGTTTCTGTGTGATCTTCGACAAATCACTTAAATTTCACTTTATTGTCGATTCCCAGGTTTTGCTATGGGCTCATTAGGCAAGCTAACAAAGTTACAGTGGATATAATCTTCTTCTAAATCTGGAAGGCATCACCTAGGACTGTTACTAGGTACTATTACCCTGTTCTGAATTTCAAGTGATCCTTGTCTTTGCTGCACAGCACAGCTCTATTACAACAGGGTCCTTCTGCACGCAATCGTTAATTCAGCCCCATAAAGGTCAGTGTTCATTAACTGTATCTTGTGCACAAAGGCTGTGAGTTTCATTGTTTTTAACAATAATATAGAAACCTTTCCCTTTATTTTCAAAGTTCAAATAGCAGCAGTGGTGTGAAACAGATTTGTCTTGGAGAAACATGTGGTACATTGATATGGAAATGAGCACACCCTGTGCTTTAGTAAGTGCCAGGGTGGCAGTGTTCCCTGCTGCCACACTTACAGGAACTTTTGCATTGTGCTCAGCCTGTGTTTAGCTAGCCAAAATTCTAACAATGTGTCTTTTCCTGTTAGAGGTAGACTTGAAATCCTGCTGTACTTTACATCTTTGCATGTAAAGGTAGATAGAATCATATTCTTACCCTTTTCTTGTAAAGTAAAAATGTGTAGTTGGTTAGTTTTAGGTTAATATTATAAAATAATGTATTTCATTTATAGTAAAAAATAGCAGATAATGTGGAATCTTGAGGTTGAAGAAGAAAAATATCTCTGTCCTTCAGAAGGACTCTATCTGTTGCTTTCTGTCTATTTAGGCTTTTAGGTTTTCTTCTATTTTAAATCTACCTTGTGAATTGCAATTCAAGAGTATGTTGCACACTGACATGTTAATTTAGCACTAACAGTTGCAGACTATTCTAGGGCCAGAGGCTAGTGTTCAGTGATTATTATTGCTATCTTGCAGAGCCCAGAAATGTGCTAGACATTTGCAGACACGTAGAAAAACATTATTTGCTGAATGGATTTGTAACTTTATATTGAACAGGATAAAAGAAGCGATGATAACAGATATTTTAGGCAGAATTTAGAAGAGAAAACAAGGGCTATCACATGAAGATCAATCACTAACTAATTTTAAGCTTTGACATAGAATTTTGTATTATCAAAAAGTATTTATCGTGATGGATGTTTACATGGAACAAAACCTCTTTTAGGAGAGATAAACTGTAGTGGAAATGCCTCTGCTGATCTCTGCTGCAGCGTTTCACTGAGTGAGCATGGTAGGAAAACCCCCCATCACAGAAACCAAGAGGCAAATTCTGCACAACTTGTCTCACAACACAGTCCCAGAGGCTGGAATGCCCATCCCTTCCTTTTGAACTGCCCATGTCTTATTTCCCACTGAAGGTAAGAGTATGGAAGGGTAGCAGAGAGTGGGATGGTCCCAGCATGCTGGTAGGACACAGCCAGATCTCACGCCTTCACCCAAGACTGGGGAAGAGCTCCCAGGTACCAGAGCTTAGAGTTAGCAATAGATACCTGAAATGTCATTTCATCTAGAAACCTGGACACCAACAATCACAAGCATATTGCAGCATTCCCAGAGACTCAGTAATTTTAAATGAAGGGAGAGATTAGACGGTTAGATGAGAGAATAAATGTCTTTTATGTGCTGAGGAGGAAGGCAGGTTTTAGGATGGCTTTTGAAATAATAAATTGCTGTGGCTGGATATAATGGAAACATTAGGCATTACAAGTATAAGGTAAGATGGGAAACATGAGGGTGGTTTTAAGAAAGGTGGAGTTTTGCTGTCAGAACTGTCACAGATATTTCTGAGGAGATATAGTCTATGGTGGAACAAAGTAATTATTAAAATGGTCATTTGAGTAATGAGGAAAAGGTCCCCCAAGGCTCAGTACTGGGGCTAGTTATCTTTAGTGTCTTTATCAATGGCCTGGATGAGGGGATCAGTTGCACTCACAGTAAGTCTGCAGATGACACCAAGATAGGCAGGAGCGTCAACCTGCTGGAGGGTAGAAAGGCTTTGCAGAGGGATCTGGACAGGTTTGATCGATGGGCTGAGACCAATGGGATGAGGTTCAATAAGGCCAAGTGCTGGGTCGTGCACTTGGGTCACAACACCACCATGCAGTGCTACAGGCTTGTGGAAGAGTGGCTGGAGAGCTGCCTGGCAGAAAAGGACCTGGGTGTGTAAGTCAACTGTCAGCTGAATATGAGCCAGCAGTGTGCCCAGATGGCCAAGAAGGCCAACAGTGTCCTGGCCGGTATCAGGAACAGCATAGCAAGTAGGACTCGAGAGGGGATTGTCCCCCTGTACTTGGCATTGGTGAGGCCCCATCTGGAGTACTGTGTCCAGTTTTGGGCCCCTTACCACCAAGAAGACATTGAGGTGCTGGACCGTGTCCAGAGATGGGCAGCAAAGCTGGTGAGGGGTCTGGAGATTAAGCCTTATGAGGAGAGGCTGAGGGAGCTGGGGTTGCTCAGCCTGGAGGGAAGGAGGCTGTGGGGAGACCTTGTTGCTCTCTACAACTACCTGAAAGGAGGTTATGAAGTGATGGGTGTTGGTCTCTTCTTCCAAGTCACAGGCGATAGGACAAGAGGAAGTAGCCTCAAGTTGCACCAGGGGAAGTTCAGGTTGGATATTGGGAAAAATTTTTACAAGGGAAGGGTTATCAAGTGTTGGAATGGGCTGTCCGGGGAGGTGGTTGAGGCAGCATCCCTTTGGTATTTAAAAGACAGGTTGACATAGTGCTCAGCAACATGGTTTTGTGATGCGTTTTTGTCAGAGTTAGGTTGATGGTTGGATTATATGATCTTAAAGGTCTCTTCCAACCTAGATGATTCCATGATTGTATGATTTTTTAATAAGAAGTCAGTATTGCCTTTTCTCACAAAGGGCAGGAATACCCACTTCCCCACAAATGCATACTACCTGCATAATTTAAAAATGCCATGAATTTATTTTTTATGGTGTTAATTTCAAGTGAATAAGTGTATCTAAATGGTCTCTGAGGTGTTAGCCTGACTCTCTCACTTTATGACATTCAGGACTTGAAGTTTCAGAGTCCACAATTGCCACAGAAAATTGTTTCAAATTTTAATAGAGATATAGATAAAAAGAAGGAAACTAGTTAGAGCATTTGAATTGTAATTTATTATGTGAGGTTTTGAAATATAAATTTTAAAACCTTTAATTGTAAAAATACATAATGCAATAACAGGTAAAAAGTTGTCATTTCGCCAGCATCCCCTAGTTGCTTTCCTTTGTATGTTAGAAGATTCTTCCTGTTAAACTATATTATAGCTAGTATTAAAGACTTCCCCAAATGTCTTTTTGAAAAGGAAAAATGTATTTGAGGTGCATTCAAGCTATTGCTTTTCTTAAGTTTATGCCCCATATGGCGTTGCTGGGAACAAAATAAGGACAAATAGACACAGAAGAGGAGAGAACAACAAAAGTTGGCATTGTGCTTTTTATTCTTGGTGCTGATTTTTAGCTTGCAGCTTCCCGAGTTCTAATGACAGACACACTGTGCCATATTAGCATCCAGCCCAAGACCCAGAAAACCTACATCAGCCACCTTTCAGGTCATGGTTTGACAATGAAATGAAAAGAGGTTCTGTCTTGGTTGGCTAAATTAAGTTTCTTTCACACCAAAGAGGAAAAAAGAACTAAGAAAGAGCAACAATAAACCAAAGCAAGAAAAAGAGAAATACAATAAACGTTACAGATACAACCAAAACCTTATGTTCTATATGATGTTAATATCGTGACAAAGGGAGCTGGAATTTTCTTATTCTGTACAGTGCAGAATGCAGGATTTTAAGGCTTGAAGCTCAGTGTGTGAATTCTCCTTGCCTGGTATTATATGGAGCTTCTTTGGTGTGAAATGAATTGTATGCTGTAATTGGAATGGTGGCAATCTGACTTTTGTGCAAGAGAGATGGTTGGGAGGAAGCATAAATAATAACCTTACCATTTCTTTCTGACATGTAGATCATGCTGTGCATTAGATGATGAAGATATTTCTGTCCTTTGGTATCCTGTGTTCTCACAACAAATTATTGTACATCAAAGAAATGAGCTCTAAGTCAAAATGATAGCAAAAGTGATGAGCTAGAAAATAATGTAAAGAGCTGGTACCTATAAAATTACTGCAAATGTCTGAAGAAATGGGGTAAAGGAAATTGCTCACAAAGTTGTTCAAATGACTTAAGATGCTGTCTAAAAAATAAATAATCTAGGATATAACTATTAAAAATGAAATGTGGTTAAAAGCTGAAAGTTTTGAGGCACTGTATCTGAGACTGTGTTATAATCTATCTTTCCTTAACCTCCTTCCCTGATTAAAGTTTTAGAAAGATTGTAGTGGAGGCAAGTAGAGGGCAAAAAGATTGCCAGTGTCATAAAGAGTCTTTCTTATCTAAGTCATTAGTCCTTTTCCAGCCATGTCAATAGTGGGTTGAAGCCATTATCGCCAGAAGACTGTTCAGTGGTCTATGTGGAATGAATTGTTTCATTCTCGTTCCTGTTAGACATTTACATCACAAAAAGACTGCAGTGGAGTGTCTTTCAATACTGACTTGGGGACCAGGCTTCTTCTTCCATATTTGGCCATCTAAAATTATGTTTGAGGTGGTTATTTAGGATCCTTCATAGTCCATACAGAGGCAAAAGCATTTTCAGAGGCCTTCAGTTTTTCAAGGATAACAATTTTGGAGATGTTTTGGATCACTTTGCACAGTTTATCTATGTAGTACTGTTCAGAATGTTGAACTCCAGGTAGTCCCCTCCTGCAGAAATGGCTGGGTCTTGATTTTATTCATAAGCCTAGAGAGGATATTAATGTAAAAAAATCTAAGTAAAAAGACATATGGGTTAAACTTTTTCTTGATGGCTACAAGATTAAGAGGAGAGATGAACAGAAGAAAAAAATTTATGTATTCTGGGGAGCTCTTCCTATGAAAAAACCAAAGGAGAAAACCATAATGCTTTAGGGGATATTAAACATTCACACTGGAAGTGTTAGTGCTGAAACTTTGAAGACAGAAAAATGTGTTTCCTGTTATTTAGTGCACAGGCTTTCCAATATTTCCTTCAGTGTCTTTGATAGCTCTTCTTCCTGGGGCCTCAAATTTGGTACTTAGCTCTCTATTTTAGTTTCTAAGTCAATAAAAAGGAGGGTAACAGGACTTTATAGCTCCCTTGAAAAATGTTAATTACGGTGTTGAATTGCAGGTGCACAGTGATAGG
>VZTM01042660.1:21572-54814 GCA_013400555.1 Jacana jacana
GAAGAACACAAGTGGTTATTATATGTTATTATTTGTCAGTATTCTTCTGTGACCTAGAGTGGCACTGGCAAAGTTAGCTGCAGAGCTCAGGAGTATCTGTAGTAGGATGTTGGCATACCTGAAGAGCTTGAGTAACATGAACTGAGTGCGATCTACTTTTATCTGCAGCAGGCAAACAGAAGGCAATTTGGTCAAAATTCCTTCAATTATATTTTCAAGGATGTTATCTGTAGAAGAAAGCATTGCTTTGAAATGTATTTGTTTTGAAGCACTTACATTCTAAGAGCTTGTATTGCCTCCAAGAGCTAAAGAATAAAGAGGTTTAAGAGGAACCTCTGTGCATAACAAACACTATACTTATGAACTACATTTTCCCAGCATGCATAATTCTAAATATTGAATGATGACAATTACTAAGGGCATTTGGAGAGTGGGACATTGAGGAGTGTTGTCATATTATATTAGTTATGGGTAATAGCTGCTGACTTTGGAACAGTGATGTGAAAATCAGACCACTTCAAAAGCTCAATTTGGAAGGTGGGAGAGTCATGTGATAGATCAGTATTGAGGTAGGAAATGACTTAGAGGCAGATAACTGCTGTTTTATGCATAAGTATTCAGGGTCCCAATATTTTTCCTATGCAAATCAATGTCAAAATTCAGGTTAACCTGATTAGGACCATCTCCTTGCAGAGAAAGATTGTCTGTTACTATATCACAGACGAGTTGTAATTATATTTTAGATGGGGAAAAGTTATGAATTCCATCATTTACATAATATGTTGAATCTAGTGATCCCAGAGAAAGCTCTTAATATCAGTTATTGTCTATATAGAACAATTTTTGTTCAGAGAAACAAACGAGGAAGGTGATTTTCCATGAATTTAAGATGGCATTTTGAATTGGTATGCATGGTATGCGTTTGTGCTGATCCTGCAATGTGCATTTCTCATAGACATACTCTGAACTCGCACTTATATTTGGTGAGAGTACATTGAAAATTCCAGCAGACTACTTGCTCATCTTTGGTAGTTTGCCTAAACCAGTGTGATCTCCATAGCTAATGATGCCTAAGGTTTTTTGTTGCATTTCATCCCTCATCTACATGGGGTCACCTTTACTATTTTTGAACAGACTCCTGCAAAAGAAGGGTGTTCAGGAGACATTAGCAGAGATCTGCAATATGTCTCTGGGAGGAAGGAAGATTCCTTCTAATCTGTGCTATAAATAATAAAATGTGGCCAGGCAAATCATTCTTCTTCTCTGGAAAAGTTCAAATAAGCCATAAGGGAGTTATTATGAACTTATCCAGCATGTAAAAAACTCATGTTCTCATTCATTCACGAAGTGACAATAAAGAATTTATTTTGCGTCTTGCACATTTATCATAGATGTCAGAAATATTGCTTTCTGCCATCATTTAAAAAGATTTTCTGCTGAAAATCCTCCAAGGAAGATGTATATTATACCAGGAAAAGAGTTGTTTTGCTATCATAATATGAGCTGTATTTTAGAATGTAATCGGCTGTATTTACAAAGGACTGTTTTAAACATCTGGATATCTAGATTAGGAATGCTGTCTTTGTAAACAGAATTTCCATATGGGAAAATTTTATAAATGTAGAATTACTTTGGACTATGCAGTGGCTTATTGAAGGTAATGAAGTGTATCAGTCTCAAGATTTTTCTGTGCCTAGTTAGGAAGAAGTATATGTTGCATTGAGATTGGTTTAATAGGATGCTCTGCTTAGATATAGGAACACTCAGTGCTCTTGGCAAAAACATAACTTCAGAGTTAGTTCCCCATTTTGTCTGCTTGTTACCTCTCTCTCCCTCTCCAAATAGTGAGGCTTCTATTTCTAGAATGTATCTAGTGTCATCACCAACATCAATCCTTAGCTGCTGAATTTGAACATCAATGCAAATTTGTAGCCATTGAAAAACAGAAGTGCTTTTCTATATGTGCTCTTTCAAAGTAATTTCTTTCTTGCTTTATTCCAGTGCTACTTTTTCCTTTTGTACAACCTAATATTCTTTAAGTGGTCTGACAGGAAAATAAATGTGCCGCTGTTTAGATTATTGCTCACATTATTTCAGGATTAAAAATTGTATTGTTGTGCTCTGAGTATTTACAGTGATATGCATTCTTGAGTATTAGGGTGAGAAGCAAATGTTGGTTTTTTTTTTTAAAGAATATAAAAGAAATGAGAAGCAGAAAATTGCAGAAATTTTCAATATATGAATTCTTATTATATCTTAGATATAGCCACATTCTCTAAGTAGTAAGGCTCACGCTGGTTTTAAGTACAGAAGAGCTCTGTAATTTTTAGTGCTTAAAGTAAGGATTGGTTTTGTGTCTTTTGACAGTTCTGTCCCCTATTCCTTCACAGGTAATGCTTTACATTTCAAGCACAGCAAAATTTAAGTGTACCTAAAATTCTTGAATAAAAATAGAGCATAATATGTACTGAGTCTTAATCCATTATGTGATGGTAGGTGTTGCTTACGGCAAGAGTGATTGTATTATTACCTGACCTGGACTGCTTTTTGTATAATTCCTGTATTAATTGTCATAAGTTTTCCCATTCTAAGTATTCTTCTAAAAGGAATTTTAGAGATGAAGTAGTGGGAGGACTGTTTTCTTTTCAAAGCAAAGCACTCCGGTTTCACTCCTAGGAAGTGCTACTGGTATCTCTTCCTCTCTTGATAACTCTGGGGAAGAGAGGTTGAACTGCAGTAAAACTCAGTGTCTTCTATAAATTATATATTTAATTATGTCTGTTCCCTGATAGAAAGGTAAGAACCTTAACTTTCCCAGATCTGCAATCTAAAATTATAATTTTTTGCAATTTTTTTTTCCTAAGTAAATGCAACAGAAATACAATGAAGTTTCCTTTCTGGAAGCAGGATGGTGATTTTTTTCTGCAATTCAAGAAACTTCAAAACAATAGGAACCTCACATTTGGTGCATTTGCATATACTTGGACAAAGTCTACTTTTAAATAGGATAGCACTGTGTCATTTTAAAGCATTGAAGAGTAAGTAATAGAAAATCAACCAAGAGGATAATCTCTGACATTTGCAAACATTTATAATGGCATTAGTTCCAAGTAAGTTAGCTGAGGCAATTTGAACCTGTAGACCTGAACAAATAAATAAGGGTGGCTTGCCATCAGCCATTTCAGAAATGTACCAACATTGCGATGGAGCTTTGTGCATCCAAATAAGCAGAGACATCCACCTGATTTCTCTGGAGCTTCCTTCAGTCAAGACATTGTCAGCTTTACTAGGAAGTACTTTGCAAACAGGTAAAAATGCCATGTTGCAGAAATTTCTGGGTTTTCTGGAATTTCTGCTGCAGTGTTTTACAGCTAGTCTGAAAATAATGGACTTACAAAAGACTCAGTGACAGGGCTTAAAGGTGAAATTAATTTTGATGAAATGTCCCTGATTGGCAGGTCTGGCAATAGTTTCCCTTGCTTTCCTGTGAAATGAACCCATTCTTTATGCAGCTGTATGCAGTGGTTAAACTGTGTTGCCAGTGTGGGCCTGAGCTTGCCCTTGATCCCAAACTGACTTGTACTTGTCTGAATCCAAGCCAATGCGAAGCAGCCTTCTGTAAGCCCCGAGGAATGCAAGAGAATAATAACTGAGCCTGTGCAAATTTTTGGCATGAGCAAAGTGTGTGCTTGGTATCAGTGAGGAGAGCTAAGCATAGGTGTGTGTGCCTGCTCTTGCTTAACCTCTGTCCCCTGCAATAAGTGCCACAATGTCTGACAGTCGTGTTATTTGGCCATATGGGGATCAGAAAGACCAACATTATGATCAGCATGCCCTTATGGGAAATAGGTTACTGTGGCACAAGTGACCTAGGCAGTGTGGGTGTGCAGAATGTGCCTTGGGAGTGCTTTAGCCTGCTCTTGGGTCAGAGGGCACTTGGCAGAGTGGGCATGGCTACAGGGCTTTGCTACGCGGCCTCACCACCAGTGTGTATTGCTATGAGGGACAGAAGCACTCATACTCATCTCTTTGGACTGAGAAGATAATTCAGTTCCTAATTCAGCTGCAACCTGCCTTCTTATTTATATCTTATATCTGTAATCTTATTTATTAAAGATATCATCCATATTATTCCTCAAGGAAAAATGGGAAGAAGAGGTATCTGCATCATCAGTCTGAGGGCCAAAGGAATTTGGAGATTATTAAGCAGGCATCCCACTAATTTCTGCTGAGAGTCAAGGAAGGGTGTGCAGAGTGGGGCTGACCAGTGGCAGAGACCCTTGGTAGGACAATATTAATTGGGCTCCCAAGTCCCTGCATTAGCAACATCAGGTAAACCTCTAGCTGTTCAGTCACAGCTCCAACAACTTTAAATATTTGTCCTGAGAACCATTTCAGGCAATTAACCTGATATTTGAAACTAAAAGCTTGATTTAAAAGTAGAGAATTTACAGAAGCACAACTGGGAGTTAAATTTAGCTTGTGAAACCTTTATCTCTGGTACTAATGTTTAAGATGGAAACAACCCAGCTTGACTTCCAGTTCCCTGGTGTGAATTTGTAGGCCTGAGCTTTAGGAGAAAAAGCCCTTTTACTGGTACATTGAGATACTTAACCTGAAAATCCATGAGAGAAAACAAAAAAGCAATTCTCACAATGCTTTGATTGCATTTTTTACAGAAAAATCTTACTTAAAAAGTGAATACAGCATAAATACCAAATGTTAGATGCATGCTTTAATGCTGATTTCCTCCGACCATCTGTTTTGTAAGAAAAAGACAGACGCTTAGTTTCTAGGTCAGAAACAAGGCTTGGGTAGTAACTTTGTACTTCTTGGAAGATATTGTGTGCTTTAAACCAATTCACTCCTGTGGTGCTGTGCAGTGGGAGGTCAGCTGAAAAGTTGAAGATAACCCAGGACGATTTAAATCACACAATTTTACTGAGGGATCTGTTAGTTTTAAACATTAGCACAATTTGGCCAAGGACTATGTGTAGATTGATTTTTCAAAGTTGAGTGCACATCTAAGTAAGACCTGGAGACTTGCTGGAAATGGTTTTACGTTTATTCTTTTTCAAGACTTCCTTTATAAAAGTTTATAACTGGGTGATGCTTTCTGATTTATACCAAACTTTTGTAACAGTGAAACTTAGGAAGTACAGGATGATCATCCTGTCCATAACTGCAACCACAGCCTCGGAATATAAATCTGTTGTCCCATTCTCTACATTATTGTTCTAATGAATGCTTCTTTTGTGGTGTAGTGTGGTGTGAGGTTTTTGTTTGTTTCTCTTATTCTTTCCCTTATTCTTTCCCTTTCCCTTTCCCTTTCCCTTTCCCTTTCCCTTTCCCTTTCCCTTTCCCTTTTCCTTTTCCCCAATGATGCAACAGAAGTAACCTTAGTTGACAACATATTATATTTTCAGAATTGTCAAAAATAGGAATTTATAGAAATACCTGAAACAGTTATTAACTACAGGTAAAAATGGAGAGAGCAAGCTATTGGTATACCTTAGTGTGTGATCTAATGCTTTTTTATGCATGGGGTTTTGTGGGAGTTGAAAGACTTGATTTTTGTTCTGAATGTTCTGAAATTACTCTTCTGCCCTATTATTTTGTCTTGTTTTCATTTATTTTCCAAATGAAGTTCATAGATTGTTCATGAAAATAAAGATATCAGGTAGTAAACATTTCTGTCTGCTAGAATACCTGGTTTTAGCAGCTGTAGTTAGGATTGTTTAGAAGAAACCCAGGAGACTAATATTTATGAGTATCACCATTTTGGAAATGAACATTGAGTATTCCAAGTAAGTCTGGAAATGTCTTGAAACTGGGACGAGACAAACCAGCAGCAATCAGCTTTCTTAATGTGAGCATCTTTCTCTCTCCACTGGCAGCACCTTCACTGTGTGCTGGAATTTGGTTAAACTGAGACCCTTCAGCTAGGAATATGGGAAACCCACGCAGGGTGGTCATAGTCACCACTCACCTTTCACACAAGGGTCAAGGAGCATCATGGGGCAAAACTGTCGTAACAGCCCCTTTTCCTGGGAAGTGGCATGTGCTTTGTGTGCCTGGATCGCCAGATCAGCACAGATGCTATTCCCAGCAAATGGACTTCAGTGACCCCCTTTTCCCTTCTCTCGCAGGACAAGTGGGTGTCTAGGAAATCCCAGTGCCTGGCACCAGGGCTCACCCTTCCTAGAACAGTGCCCTATGGGCTGGCCCACTGCCCTATCACAGGGTACCAGGCTTGTCTTCTCTCCCATGCCAATGGCAGTAAATCCCTTGTAACTTTTTCAGGGACTGCAGTCCTCATGTTTGTCTGCCTTGTCATGTCTTGCCCTATATCTTCACTTTCAGGTTCAGTGGTGGGTTCCCAGTGCATTTATTAGTCTACAGTGTTGATAGATGTACTTAGTCACTTAAATATTATGCTAGAAAGTGACTGCTTGGATTGCTGTCTTGCACATTCAGTGGGTTTTCTGGAGCCTTCTAACTTTTCCTGTCATCTTTATTGTCCTGTTAACTCAGGAATACTCATAACTGAAATCCCCTCTCTATTCAGAGAAATATGGGCAGTGGCCCCGCTAGGCGGCATATATCACAAATACTTGTAATTTTACCTTGCTTATAACAGAAGCTGAGGACAGAATCCAAATGGAGCAATTAGAGTTAATCCTTGGAAGTAAGATGATGTTCACAAATTGTTTATTTGACAAGTGTGTTGATTTGTCCAGCTGCTGGTGTCTATATAGTCCACCTCTCCATTCTTGATAAAGAGATCATTTACTGTTCAGAAACATGGCTCAATATTATTATTATTATTGTTGTTGTTATTATTTATTTATTTATTTATTTATTGGTGTTGGTGCATACAACTAATACATGTCATTAATGTGATCCAGAGGTAGCAGTTTGGAAGATGAGAGGATAATTTACTCACCATGTACATTCAGTCCTCAGTCTCCTTGCGGACATTTCCCTGCTGCTTTGGATTCTATTTTCTGAAATAAACCTGCACCACCTTTAATAACCAGAAATGTAGTGGCCCTACTACTTTAATTCAAGGATAGGATGGTACATATTCTGTTTGCAATCTTCAGAATTAAGGAAGCTCAATTCTATTTTAATCTGCAAAGTCTAGTTCTGGCATTGCGACCTCTGTAGAAGTTGAGAGCAACGTTAGGAAACACGGTGAGATAACTATAATATTAATAAATTATTCATATTGATTACAGCGGAAACAGGTCTGGTTTGACCCCATGTGAGAAAGAAAATTCGTTGGGGGGGTTATACCTATTTCAAGATGTGCTGTGCTGTGGGGACGTTGCACAGTGCTGAAGGTATCGCAGTGCCTTGGCCTTAGCAAGAGCCTGGTCCTTGCAGCTCTGTAACTTCTCCCTGAAGCTGCTGAGCTATTAGCTGGAGCCTCTCTGACACCATTTTTTCCATGCTGTTATTTTTGTATCATTCTTATGGATTTGCACCTGCACATCCTGACAGTGTTGATATGACAGTCTTTCATGGAAATAGCAACCACTGGTGTGGGAACTGCGACTTTCCCCTCTTTCTTTCCTTCCTCTTTTGTAGATTTTTATTATATTAAAGAAACCAAACAGTCTGCACAACAAAGCAGATAATAGTAATCTGGATGCTTCATAAACACCATCATGTAATATATATGGACAAAAGCTTAACAATCACTCAATGTACAGGGCTTGCATCTGATTAGTGCACTCTGATCAATGCTAACCAGCATTCAAAAAAGCAGGAGTAATCCGTACAGAATTTGGATAGGTGTCAGTGAAACATTTAGAATAAGGGAAAAAGTCCTTCTCCTCCTGCTCATCATCACCACCTGCCTCCATCACCACTGGAGACACTGTCCAGAGGGTGACACTCACCTGAGACCCCCTGCCTGCCCTTACTAGTTGGCCTCTGGGATTTTTTTGTCTTTCTCTCTTCATTTTCCCCTCTCCTGTCCTCTTTTCTCTGTCCTCTTCTGCTTTTGGGGTTATCCCCCTCAGATTACTTTGTCTGTTAGAGTCAATGTGTGTCATCAGCAGTGGATCCTGCTAATAAGTCTTCATGCAGGTTACTCTGACTCAGCATCCTTTGTGTAGCAAGAAAATTGATGATCAAGGATGAAGTAGAAAGCTGTATGAGGAAGTGAAATGTTGTGATTCAGACAGGTACGAGCTGAAGAGAAAAGAGGGGTCCAGCAGCAGGACTTAGGCCAGATGTAGCACCGGTATGGATAAGCTGATATAGTTGTACTCATCTCTGCTATCAAAGAGCTCTTGCTAAGGAAAATTATGGTGTGCTTTCAGCTCTCTCCACAAAAGTGCGTTTTTTCTGAAATAATTGTGTCTGTGCAAGGACTTCACTGGCACTAATATCTCAGTCACAAGGACTCAGTGCAAGCAAATGTTTGTAGGGACACCAGAGTGTGTTTGTGCATGTTGAAGAAAGCTGGATGCATGCAGGGGTATGGATTTATAGCTCCATCTGGGCCCAGCATCTTTCCTCTGATAAAATGAGAGAAAAAATGTGTCCAAGTTCCTTTTCAGCCCATCAATGAGTCCGGCATTCCTGCAGTTTGCTGGTTAGACATCTGTTAACTTGTTTCTCCTCTGGTGCAGAGGGTGCTGGATGCTGTGAATTCCCCATATAGGGAGGTAAGCATCATGAGCAATGAGCAGTTCTGAGGCTGTGTTAACCCAAAGGCTGCCTCATATCTGGGTGCTGCAGGGCTGAGGTCCTCAAAATTGGATGGGATGGGCACTACCTCATACCAGTAGTCCCTGCTTCTGCCTGTCAGCCCCAGCAGAACTTGAGGCACCTGTCAGAAGTCTGTCTGCTTATCTCTAGGGCCAGGAGGCTCTATAAAGTGACTGATTTTCACATTTCCTACTCCTTTTGCTTACAGAAGCAGATTTACCTCGATTCTTATTTTGTCGCAGTTCTATTGTGTGTATACTAATTGTATATTGCACAAAAAAAATATAGCTAGCTGACTCACAAAGAGATACAACATCAAGTATAGTCTTATTTTTTTCTATTCATAAGTAATTGACAGAAAACAGCAGGTGTTATATTTTGTCTTGGAGCAGATAACATTCAAGAAAAAAGAATGGGAAACCTCTCCTTTTCCCATGGGTAGGCGACTGATAAATTATTCCATGATAGATAAAGATAGAACTCACACAGGTAATAAAGCTCTGGGAAAAAAAGCACATAATAGTAATAGTAAAAATAGTAATAATAAAAGATTAATGTATGCTTAGACTGTGAAAAACTTGTTTAGATGCTGAGCTCTAAAGCTTCCCATATTATTGAATCTAGAAGAAAAGCTTTTCATTGTTCTTAAATAAATAAAAAAAAACCCACAAGAAAAAAATCTGAAAAAAAAATCTAAAGGAAACAAACCCAAAAAAACCAAAACCCAAGCCACTATACAAGTACAGTGGTTTTAAGGGTTTGACTGAACTCTCATTTTTACTTGCTTTTTTACATTTATGTGTTGCACAAAATTGAAATTCAAGTATAAGAAGAATCTGTATCTCCAGTTGTCTTTGCATCTATCAAATAGAGATTAAATATGTCGAAAAACTTTAACCTTTAAATAACTATCCTGGGAGGAAGCTGAAATACGAGAACAGGGATAAAAAGGTACCTTACCCATTCCTGTCCCTGACCCTTTTGTTTCCATTGACTCTTTCTTCATCAGAAGAAATATTCCTTCAACGCATTTCTCCCATAATCTTGAGCTGCTATGAGTATCTATGCAGTAAATCATATGCCTAATGAGATGTTAAGATTCAATCATTTCCTGGTGTCTTACACGGCATCCCTGTGTGCTCTTAGCTTGGGAACAAAATCAGAGTTTCCACCCTGTTTGTTCAGTCAAGCTAAACTCTCCTAGTGCTCCTCAATCCATTCTTGGTGACCTGCTGGGTGTTTTGGCTGAAGTCTGCTCCATGGAAAGCTGTATGTGAGGTATGGGTCTCCTGTGCCAGCCACGCAGTCTGCTGGTCTGTGCCTGGGACCTGCAGTGCTGCTGTGTCTGCAGCCCCCCCCTTGGGCCAAGAGGGATACTAAGAGAAATCCCTGTGGAGAAGTTCATCAGTGAAATCCACAGCTGGCCAAGACAAAATTTTCCAGTGGTCTGGATGTTGGCTATTATCTGACATTGGAATAATTCTGCCAAGAACAAGGCAAAAATATTCACTGAAGATTATATGCTTTGGACAGGCTCTGTCCAAAGACTTATACTAATTTAAAAGTCTTGTCTTGTTCACTCCATCCAATTCATCAATATGAAAGCCATGAAGAAAAGATTAAAAGTTGGTTTTAATGAAATACAAGAGAATTAACTCATAAAATGTGTCCACATCCTTATATTTCATGCAGTCCCCTGATGATTACATCTTTTATTGATATCCATCTGAGTTGGTGATGAATCTCTTCTATGTATTCTTCACTCCTCAAGTGTAATTGAGTGTTACCTATCTGAGGTATATTTAGATAACTGACTGACTGTGGTGCTATGCAATTGATTTTAAATGATGCTGAAGAGTGGAATAGTTGCTTGTGGTTCAAAATAATAAGTGGAAGCATCTGTGAGGTCTGTGCAAGAGCAGTTTAGAGATCAGGGTTAAATAAGATCCTGTCATACTGGGCGCAAATCTATGCATGTCGATAGAATCATTTATGTCGGGACTGAGTGTGGTGTAGTGACCTATGAACTGGGTTACAAATGCATACTGGAAAGTTTTGCATGTAATGAAATATTATTAGAAATTAAGTTAAGCTTAATGTTTTATCACCTAGTTGCTTAGTACATGCATTTCCCAGAGAATATGACCTGACCTGATCTTCAGCCAGGCCTCTTATCTGTGTCTTCAAATTGACTGAATTTTGTGTTAGTTGCCTTGGTAACAGGAAAGATCATGGAGATGAATGAGCTCTCATGGCAGGTGCAGGGCAGCCAAGGGATCAGGGCCAGCCAGCATGGGTTTGTGAAAGGGAGGTCTTGGTTAACTAGCCTGGTCTCTTTCTATGACCATGTGACCCACCTTCTGGATGGGGGGAAGCCCGTGGACTTTGTTTGGTGAGGCTTTTGACACTGTCCCCCACGACATTCTGCTGGAGAAGCTGGCAAATCATGGCATAGACAAATGTACCCTTCACTGAGTAAAAAACTGGCTGGGTGGCCATGCCCTGAGAGTTGTGATTAATGTGATTAATGGGGTGAAATCTTGTTGGTGACCAGTCACCAGTGGTGTGCCTCAGGGCTCAGTTTTGGGGCCAGTATTGTTAGTATCTTTATTTTTCTATGTTAATATCTATATTTATCTAATATCTCAATGATGTGGATGAAGGGATTGAGTGCACCCTCAGTAAGTTTGCAGATGACACCAAACTAGGTGGGAATGTTGATCTTCTTGAGGGTATGAAGGCTCTACAGAGGGACCTGGACAAGCTGGATCGATGGGCCAAGGCCAATGGGATGAGGTTTAATAAGACCAAGTGCCGGGTCCTGCATTTCGGGCACAACAACCCAGTGCTACAGGCTTGGGGAAGAGTGGCTGGAAAGCTTCCCAGCAGAAAAGAACCTGGGGGTGCTGGTGGACAGCCGGCCTAACATGAGCCAGCAGTGTNTTACTTTTTTATATTTACTTCAGGGCATGCTGTAGTGGCCAAGGGTGTAGGTTTTTTTTGCGTGTGTATGGTTGGACTCAGTGATCTCAGACTTCTTTCCAACCATGATGATTCTGTGATTCTGTGATCTAATGACTCTTTGGAGGTGAAAAAGAGTTATAACTTGTGATTTTGAATATTGGAAGTTTTAGTATGGACGTCAACATAGATGTTTAGACTTGCTGATATGCTAGGTAGAAACTCATCACAACTTCAGTTATGTAAGAAAACCTCTCCATTGTGTTTACCCTTGGACAATGGGGTAACATTTGTAACAATCTGCTAACATTTGTATGTCAAAGACAAGGATGGGCTTATTTTGAGTTTACCTGATTAGCAAAAAACCCTCAGAATCTACTCTCTTTCTTGGGCTGATGGTTTGTAAATAGGGTCAGAGCTGAATCAGAGATTCTGTCCTGTTTTCCTTCATTAAGTAGACTGAAGTAAAAGAAAGGTCTGAAGGGCTGATTTGCTTGGCAGGCAGCAAGGAAGAAATCCTAAGCTTGCATCTCTGCCATTTGGTTTAAAATTGTTGAATGCATCTGATGAAATGAAACATTACTCCTGCCCATTTTAATTCACTCTAAAACTTTTGCAGACTGACTTTCCACAACAAAATGTGAAGGTTTCTCTGTTTCTATGGCCACGTCCTGGAAGATGGCTATTGGTCCCAGCTGCCTTTGAACTAATTGAGCTGCAGCTCAGATAACAGGATTCTCAGTTTTGCTATTTATATTAATTTGAAATTCTGGAGTAGGTGAGAAGAGAAATGAAAATACCTGAGCCAGAGTTGCATTTTTTGTGGCAAAATTTGACATAAGGAAAATGTCCTTTGACTGGTTTGAGCTGAAGGGGAAGGTATCTTTTACAGATGCAAAGGGTTTTTTTCTGAAATCTTTCTTGCCCATTTTTCTTGAAGTGAAAGGATGGAGTCAAATTCTGAAGCAATTCATTTTAAAAGCAAAAATTTACTAACAGTTTGCAAGGAATAAAAAATAGTATCGGGATTAAATCATACACTTGGAAGGTTTTGTCAGTTATTTTCTTTGATGTGGTTTTCTGTTCACTTGACATATACTGTACAAATAAGAAAAATTTGGATTCTTGACCCAACAGTAATACAGATGCTTAATATCATACTTCAGAAATTTTTAAATAGCACTATTTTAGTAATATCTTGCAGATCCTAGTGATGATTTTGAATTCTTACAGTCTTCCTCTGCTGAGTGGGCTCAACATTATAAAATGGGGATGCCGTAGTAAAACGTTTACATTGACTTTCACATTTTTTCAGTGATGGAGGCAGGCTTTCCTCAACCAGCATCATGGTTGTTCAAGGTAAGACACACCCTTGAAAGTGTGCTATGTTTGTTCATTATTTAGGGGTACCACCAGGGAGGAGAGCTGGGAAGGCTTAAGGCTGACTCTAAAGTGTTTCACTGTTTGAACTGTTCCCTTGCTCACTGGGCCTGCATCAGTTCTGCTACCAGAGTGTGTCTGGAGGATGGGCTGAGGTTGCTACTCTTGAACTAAAGGATTCATTTATGCCCTATTTTTTTATTTCAGGATGGTTGTGCCTGGGCAGCCTGTGAAACTGCTCTGCTGTCCTATTAAAATAGGAATGACTTTGTCTACTGTCCTGCAATGGAGGAGTCAGCTCCTCCCTCCTTCTTGACTACTGCCAAATTGTCTGAGAAACCTGGACAGTGAGTTCTTTGCTGTTTTCATCTTGCTAAATTAATGGTATGCAGAACGGCTCAGTTGAGAGTCAGGTCTGGTCTGGTGTCTTTGCTGGTGAGTGTCGACCACGAATGCTGTAAGAAGTGCCTTTATATAACTAAAATTCTGACTATTGTAGAAAAAAATGTCCTGGAAAGATATTTTTACTGTTTTTAGCCCTGAAATGCAGAAGAAGTATATTTTGATTATGTATGTGGATATGAGGTGGATACTTCCTTATTGCAAAACATGGTATAAATAACAGCCCTAGATGCAGCCCTGGCAAGCCTGATTGGCATTGCTGTCAGTCAGTTCAAAAGGAGGATACTTGGTCATTTGCAGAATTGGGCTGTTTATGATTGAGGTTGGTGGAAGGGAGGCTAGAGTGTATTTTTTCTGAATTAATCCCATGCTTGGAGATTAATTTTAAACTTTTTTTTTTCCTTTTTTTCCCTGGGTGGAAGATTATCTGTTTGTTTGGCTTAACATTCAGTGACATTTACACTGAATGGCTCACATGATTTAATTTTTAAGTCTGAAACTAATTTTGCATTTTGAATCCCCCTTTTTCCCCTACTGCCCAGATGGGAGCTGATTGTTTTAGCTGTCTCATCACCTGTGAGTAGTTGCTTTATGTTTAGTTTTAATCAAGTTGTATATAAACAAAAGGCTTGCTCCTAGGCATTCCTCCTGAATATTGAGGAGCTAGCATTCTTATTATTTTATAAGAAATACATTGATAAACTGAATGAATTCATCTGCATTTTTCCTTACTACATGATTGGTAGGAGCTGTATGGGGATGGTGAGGATTAGAATTATCCAAACAGAAGCAGAATTAAAAACAAAAATCTGCTAATATATTAGTTACACAGGGAGGAGACTGCAACAAACTGTATATCCTTTCTGAAAAAATCTTATTAGTGTCTGACGTTAAAAAAATCCCAGTTGTAGTTGGTGCGGTTGAGTGTTTACTTCAGGGACTGTGTATGTTGAATCTGATTTGGATCATCTCTTTGTGTGCAGCTAGGCATCCTTCTGGAAGACAATACACAAGCCTACTTTATCTACCTTATTGAATAAATCCCCCCCATCCCAAACTGATTGGAAAGGTAGTGAGGCTCCCTTGTTTCTTTTTCGTTGTATGTTTTTTCATGTGTATTCATTGGTGTGTCTTTTTCAGTGTAAACTGTGTGTCATTGATCCTTCTGTGTTACTAAAATTAAAGCATGATCTAACTAATTTCACTTCCATTTGTAGATCAAGCTGTTCTTTCCTTATGTCCCATGAGACCAAGATGTGGCATCAACTGTGAAGCCAGTTTCCAACAGACATTTAAAACAAGGCAGAAAGATTACTCTGTACATGTCCATAAATTAAAAAAAAACCCAAACCCCAAATCTGGGATTATTAGTTTTGTGTTTTCCCTACTCTCATGTGCCATGTAGAAGGTGTTTTATTCTAGGTGAATGAGCAGATTTGAGTACAGATGAAAGCATGCCCTACATTTCCAAGACTGTATTAGGAAACAAGGAGATTGTATTCAGCAACCGAGTTTTGTGTTCATGCTGAAAAGCAGCGACATGCTGATGTACCACACAACCCTTTCTTACAGATTCTAAATGAACTGCACTGGGATTTCACTGAGACAGTGAATCAGGCTTCAGCAATGTAAATTTTGTTAAGGACTTATGCATATTCAGTAGTGGATGTCAGTGAGAGGACTAATATATTTATTGTGACAGTGAAAATGGAAGATTTTAGCACGTGTTGTGGAATTATTGCGCTCAGAAGCCCGTAGAACAATTCTGGTTCTTTTTTTTTTATCTATCATCTTCAGAATACAAAATTAAAATTTAGTTAGTTTTATTGCACAGGTATAAGTTCAGTGAACCATCAGAAGCCTGCATCTACCTCAAGCGTGAGTGAAGGATCAAATCTTTCTGGTGTGGATTCTGTTCTGCTGTGGAGAAAAGGAGGATTGCTCTACTGCCATTGTTGGTGGCAGTGCAATATGAAGGTTGAAGCTAAGATGAGAGTTTTACTCTTTTGCAATAGCTTCCATGCCATCTGGAGACTGCCAGAAAGCATTGTGCTCCTGTCAGTTCCCATCACTGTTTCTAGAGCTTTTTGGAAAGGTGATGCTGAGGGTCTGTTTCTGCTGAGAGCTCCCCGTGCCTGGGGAATTACCAGAAGAGGAATATACAGCTCATTTCTAGTCTTTCTGCACTTAAGAACTAGAGCATTTGGCCTTATGCGCTGTCGCTGTAAATAGCTGCTCCTTGCTCTCAGATACTGCCAAAATATATATATCAAAGTTAAGTTCTGTATCATTCTGATGCCTGCCTGTGAATACCCTGAAAAAGTCATTGCACCGCTGACTTTCAGAGTAGAAGTGTGAGTCAGAAGTCTCCTGAGTGACTCACTCTGCCTTTCCTGCTAATGATGTTATGGTAATAATATAACTTGGAGATGGCTTTTGTACAGAAAGTCTTTCCCAAACAACATACAGGCTAAATCCAACGAAAGGAAGATATGAAGATGCATGGAAATGCCAGGTGGTATGTATATCTAGCAGACAGGTTGATTACAGACATGTGCTGATAGTTCCCACTCTTCACTACTTGAGTAAACATGAATTACTTCAAACTTCCCAGTCTTCAGATCTCAAGAACCCAATAATTTTAAGATTTATTTTTTTTTCAGTGAGTACGTGTGGTATGGACACACATCCCTCCATTCCTGCTTTGTGGTTACAAATCTCTCCTTGCCTGATGTGGTGCTGAGGCCTTTGGCTACCTGCAACCTGTGCAACATGCAGCTGCTGTTACTCCTAAGTGCTGCTACAGCAGAGGTGTGAGCTCGGTGTCTGTGTCTTGTGTCAGGACTGATGGCTGTGGTGTAGGTATGCTGCAGGGAGGAAAGGACTTTGCAGTAGCAGCTCCCCACTCTGGTCTTGATCCTGTGGGGAGGTCAAGGCCATTGCTTTCCAGTGCAGGTATGAGCAGGCTGTGGACCCAAGAAAAGTAGGTAAAAAGCAGCAAAGAAGATACACTATTTTCAGCTCCTTGCTCACGTGCAGCTTTAATCTCAGTGGCACAGGATAAATAAAGATGCTGGGGTAGGTACGGACAAATTTTTACAAAGTTAAAGTGTAATCCTCCAGGTAGGAGCAGTCAGGCTCTCTCTGATGATGTAACAGGCTTTGCTGAAGGCTTCAGCCTGCTCACCACTGAGCACTGTATTCACTGACTGTCAGAGGTGCTCCTCGTTAATTTTGCTATTTGTACAACTTTTTGGAAGAAATAAAGCAGTGGGAAGAAATCAAGAAATGGGACAGTCAATTCTGACGACCCTGTGCCCGTATATCACCTATTCCAGATGCAAGCATGGAGCTATCCCCAGCAGCAGCTCTGTCATTGCTGGAGGTCACAAAGGGACTGCTGTGTGAAAAACCCTTTACTGAAATGTAGATCAAAAAGTACAAGTGTTTGCATAACACCTGGCTATAATGTGTGTTTAACAATCCTAACATTCAAAATTTTTGAAGGGGTAGAAAGGGAAACTTGTTTTCCAGCTCCACTTTATAAGCTTACCTGAGCATATAACCACTGGGAACAGGTTGACCTTGGAGTTATGTAGGTTCCTCAATATGGAAATACTTTTTGTCTGTTGTGGTTTAGTAGACTGTCTCCTATACTTGAGGGCTTGTCCTTGTACAGGTTTCCTCCCTTATCTCCCTTGAGCCTGAACTATGGTCCAGAAAATAAGTTTTCATGTGGGGAAAATGTTTCCAATCTTTTAGTTGCAGAGGCAACTTTCAAAGTACAAACTAGTAAAATCTGTGTGAGTTTCCAGGCATTCTGGCTATGTCTAAAATGAAGATATAACCAAGCTGGCTTTGAATCGTGTAGCCTGTGTATAACAAGGACACTGCTGAATTAAAGCAGCTAATTAGTTGTGATGAAAATCTGATACGCGGGGCTGGGTCAAGGCAGCTACCTTCCTTCTGGACTAGCTTGTTCCAAGAAGCCTCCAGGATCTCTCTGAAGCCCTGCACCATGCTGAGTGGGCACATCTCCAGCAATGAAAGGTTGAACAACTGTAAGTTGCCATTACTAATCTTATTGGGGTGCTGTCTGAGGCTGCATCCTGGCTCCTTTTCAGGCTGTGACCCTGGAGTGCATGAGGGTGCTTCCTCATTGCGTCCATTGCTCTGATTTCCACAGAAAGGAAAGCCAAGCAAGCTCCTTCAGGATCCCAGCTGGGCAATCAAAATCCTGGAGCATGCTCTGTTTTTTCTTGGCAATTAGGTACAGCCTTAGGCAGTAAGGGTGGGATTAATTGCCTTTAACTGAAACTTGGAAAGCTAGCTGTCAGTTCTGGAGTGGTTGTGTAGGTTGTCTCAAAAGGAGAGAGGCAGGTACTTCCAGTGGATGCTTTATCTTATCCTGGAATAGATGAGATGAATCACACTCTGGATCTGTTTGTCTTTCTCCATTGCAGATGATTAAGTTGAACTAGATGCTGGTCTTTTAGACAACTGAAGGTCAGTGAGGTGTGTTTTTTGATATTTGGAGTTGCATCTAAGCCATGTGCTGGAACATTTGTTGTTCAGGGTGTAGTAAAAGTGTTCCTAGTCAGAGGATCTGAATTACCTGGTATAAATAACCGCTTGTTTAAACTGATGAGAGGGTGATGTGTGGGAATAAACCCTGACACCATTTAAGAAAAAGACAAAACTCAAAAATCCTGCAAAGCGTAAGAGTTCAGCTGAAGGAGTATTTGGAGCAATTTGGCTAGATTTTGCTAATTTGCTAGAGCAATTGCATGAGTAGCTAAAACTAGCACCTTATTAGATCATGTTAGCAGGAAACATTTTATGAGTAGTACTCCAGGGAGTATGCTGCTTTGTTTTCTTTGGTTTGATTCCCAATCTAACCGGGCATATAACAAATGCCATTCTATTTAAATTCCAGTAGATAGCAGCAGTTCACACAGAGAGTTTTTGATTTTTCTTTTCTGTTTTTTTTTTTTTTTTTTTTTTTAATTTCAGGGAATGTACATGTGATTCAGAGGACCTCAAAATGTCTCTTTTTCACTCAGAAAGTTCAGTATAATTCTAATGCATGCAATACGCACTGATTTTGTCACATAGCTAATGTGTAAGAAGCATTGTTGAAGGGTTGAATTTATCTTGAGACCAATTAATATACCCCCACTTATTCTCAACACCAAGGAATAAAAGGAAAAGAGAAGGAAAGTAGGGCTTTTCTTGTACAAGTTTTGTAGGTTAAAGTGATGTTAAATCCATTAGTTCAAGGAGAGCATTATGAAGTGCATTTTCCTCAGAAGCTTGGCTAAAGTAAAGTCAAAAATTGATTTAGGAGCTAGAAACATCAGTGACTTGAAATATGCTGACAGAACCATGTCTGGGCTGTTGAACTAAATTCTTCAGAATACCCAAATTTGGTGCCCACCTGGCTGTGAGAGAATGATGGTTTCAAGGCTACTAAATTGGAGTGGGTATTGGGTGATGTGTCTGCCGGGTATGTCCTGAAGTGATTGTGGGTTTATGGACCAGGTGCGAGCCATAGTGTGCTGCTGCCCTTCTGGCTTCAGCTACCAAACAGATCCTCTTCAAACATTTTTGGAGTAGATTGAGAGATAATTTTGGGTAAATGCTGAGTACATTGTTATCAGAGGATAGGCAGGTTTCTAGATGGCAGAAAAAATAGGTTATGAAACAGGAAAGTGAGTATAATTTTTCTTATGCTATGCTGTACATTTATTGCAGGTAAACTTCTAATATTACTTAACTAATTTTGATATGAATAATTTCCTATGTCTTGCCTTTCATTTAGGTAATTTTTTTCTGCTGTAAGTCTTTCAATATTCTCAGAATTAAAACTGCTAGTCACTTACAACTATTCCTGCACAGCATTTTTCCTCTTTAAGACCAGCTGCAGCTCAGTTTGGCGAAGGCAGCACGCTACATACAAGCACCCCACTTCAAGTAACCAAAGGCAGTTGTGTACAAGGGAGTTTTCTTTCATATCTGTAGAACAATTATGGGAATCTTCATCTATGTCTGCATTCTGGAAGTATGCAAGACATTCGGTACAATAAAGCAAGATGAAAAGATTTAAAATAAAGGTCAATTCCTTAATATTTTTATGTTTTTTAAATAGTTTTAGCTATTGTTGCAGTCTCTGTTATATACTTGCTGCACCAGTGAGTTGAAAGCTGAGATGTATTCATGGCTAGACAGTTAATGTTCTTTTCGTCTTCACACCGCACATGAGTTGTGAGGTGAAAGACACTGCATACGATGGAGTCATTTACTTGGCAAGCAGTAAATAAAGGATGACAAAATCTGACTGAGTGGAAATGATCGAGTTATTTTTGAAATGTGCTAAAGTCATAACCGATGAAGTTCAAGATGGGAGTCTGACAAATGACTGAGATCTACATTTCTGCTACCTGGCCTTAAGCTGTCTGAAGGCCAAAGCAAACAGCAGCTTAACTTGCAGCATGCTCAGGACTGAGTCTGGACTGAGATTTGCTTTGTGAAGATCTGATTTGCCTCTATAACCCATTTTCTTTCCAGTTGCCAAGCAAATGGGTGAATTGTTTGGGCTTGATTTTTCTACAGTTTTTGAAAGTAGTGAATGTATGACTTTGCAGCTTATTGACGTTAATCAAACTATATTAAAATTTTAGGAAAATGTGAACTACCTGTTTCTTGTACAGTAATAAAGTTGCTACTAAAATAAAGTTGCATTCAGTTGCTACTACTGCAGTGCCAATGGCAGTATAAAGGTACATATAATTATCCAAATGTGGGGCAATGTGAATAATGATGTGCCAATCTGATTCTGTAGCTTCTTGTATTTATATTGAGTACTTCATTTTGAAAATCAGTATATAGAAAAATATATGCATGTATTAATTTTCTGACCAGACAGGAATTAGTTTTTCCTAGTCTATTATCAATTTCATGTGGCTAGTGTAATTTCAATATTTGTGGATATTTTCTGGATTTGTAATATTTATGCACTTTTGACTAGATGTAGAGAATTTGTTAGATGTCTGTGTATTGGTTTTGGTTTTTCAGCTTTGTTTTTGGTTGTTTTTTTTTTTTTTTTTGTCAGGAGGAAAAAGAAAAACATTAAGAGCTAAACTGCATGGCACGGACGTTGGAACTTGATGAGCTTTAAGGTCCTGTCCAACTCTAACTGTTCTAGGATTCTATGATTCTATGACTTTATCTAGGCTTTTAAGTGATTTTAAGTGATTTATTTTCTCAAATGCTCTGAGGTCAGGTTAAATGAGGTAGCCCTGATTTTAGCTTGGTTGGCCAGCTACCATTGAGCTTTGGAAAGCCTGCCCGGACCACTGCCTGTGCAGGTATCCCAGTGTGTTTTGGACTGACATGTAGAGCTCTGGTTTTAAGCAGAGCAGGATAAAAGTCACTTAGAAATGTAAAATAGTTGGCCAAAAATGTGAATGACAGTTGAAAAAACTTTGGCTTGGTGAGTGTCCTTCTTGGCTATGTTTATCAAAGTTTAAACACACCTGATTAGTAAAACTGTATTGTGCACAGCCAATCACCAAAAATCCTAAATGGGTGAAATTTGGTGACAGTAACTGGTTCTTGTTCCACTACTTTTAGTAGAAGGTCTGAACCTGCCTCATTGTCCCTGTTTCTGCAAACACTTAAGCAGTTAACTCCATATAGAAGCAGTAAATAAAATAAAGGGAAAACGTGTTATATATGACCTTGGAGGATTCTTCTGTACAGTTTTATAGCACCCGTGCAATGTAAATTGGTTTATTCTCAAGATCCACAGATGAATACATTAATAAGCAGGTGTCGGTGTGACACAACGGAATATACAGTTTGGTGATGGCAGCACTACATTTTAATTGAGTGAATAATATTTATTTTAACTAGATTTTATAACAGGAACACAGTAATACATAACTACTATCAGTCTAGCAACATCCAAATGCAGACTGGTAAAAATCCAGCCTACTGGTTGCATTCTGCTACTGTTGAGTAAATTGACTAAAAGAAAAAAGCTAGAAACAATAAAGTGAAGCTAGAAAAAAGTTAAATTAAATTTTGCCTAAAAAAAGTAAATTTGATATTCAAATAGTGAATGTGATAATCAATTCAAAATCCATTCCATATGGAACATAGGGCCTTGAGGATTCAGACCATTAGAATTCCTCATCCAGTGTTTTCTTTTCACATTTTCATTAACCCTGACCTTGAAAATTCCTAAATGCTTCTCTTTGTTGAATGGAAGGGTCTTAAATCACAAGCATTAACTGAGCATGTATATTTGCATGTGGTATCAACTGGTGATTTTTAGAATTTGTGTTCATTCCTCTCAAAATAGAATATAAATCTCTGTTATTAGCAGGGGCAACTTCCATATATTTGGGTGTCTGAAATCCCTCACAGAGAAACATTTTAAGATTATTTTGGCGAATAACAGCTGCTGCATTTAGCGAGGTGGCCCAGTAATGTGGGTAATTCAGTTCTTATTCACCAAAAGGGGAAAAATTAAAATTCCTCAGCATAATGGATAATGAATGTTTCTGACTTCAGTGACTATAAGGGGCGGATGGTGAATCATGTTCCTGTGAGGCTGAATATAGCTTTTTTCCCCAATACTTTTGGACTGATTTCATACTGAAGAATACATAAATTATCTCTTTTTTTTACATGCAGCTTGGCTTCAACAGCATCAAGCAAGTTATGCTGAACAAATCAGTCTGCTGTTAAAGAGTTTATCATTCTTTCAGATTATGGCGCAAGCTACTAATTGTTATGATTTTGTGTACGGTTTTGCCTATGCCCTAATTTATGTAGTTATTTTGTATTGTTTTAAGGGAGTGATTGATTGCAAAAGACATGCAAAATATTAGGCCTCAATATTACACTGGAAACTACAGTGTTTTGTCTTATTATTTCAGAGCTAGGATGGGAGGACATGACCTCTCCTGGCAACTTCTGAATTCTTTCAAGGTAAGCAGTGCTAATTTCTTACTTCTGTTGCTGTTTTTGCTTTCTGTGTTCAGAAGAGGCCGTTATGATGAGATGATCTATCCCTCAGCAAAATACAAGCTGTTCATTTACACCAGACAATTTTGAATCAAAAGCGTAACTTTACAATTGAGTTAACATTTTTTTAGGATATGTCATGCAGTAAACACTATCTCAGTCCATGTTGTTGCACTCTCCCAAGCTTCTCTCCCTGTCTTCAGAAGATTCCTTTTTTAATCTCCTTCTCTGTACTTCCAGCACTTTTCTCTACTCTCCAACATAGTTCACAGTGGTATATAGCTGTGTTTGACTCTGCTGTTGGGCAACATAACTGCCAGATTGAACAGTGTGGTACTTGATTTTGGACAGGACTGCAATGTAGATTGTCACTCACACATCATGTGACAGCATCTCTAAATGTTTTCTTGTATAACCGCGTAAAACAGTGTAATTGTCTCAGTCTCACGGTTTGGTCCAGATAGATGCAAAACTGGCATTATTATTAATCTTATTTAGCCAGGATAATATTTTTGAGTTAATAAATCATGACTCCTGATGAGGTCCAACAAGAGAGCATAGAGTTTTAAAAGCAAAAGAAAGCAAATCTTGTTTTTCCCTCCCACAACACTCCTATTTTTCAGTGCCAAACTGACAACCTGCCAAAAGTAAACATAAATAATACATTTATTCATCTGCTTCTCTTGATTATCTCAAAAGACATGTCAGTCTCAAGCTTCTGAGCTGGAATCTGACCTGCTGATAAACTGATGTGGAAGTTGTCTTAGTTATGAATAGAAAAGATCCTGTCCTGACACATTGTCTTAGTAAAGGGCTGGGGTAGGAACTCATTGGAGCCATCCATGCTGCAGGATGTATCTGGAGATGATAGCCTTCATGACCAACTTAAATCCTTTCAGTGCCAGTCCTAGATGCAATTTATAGGTGAGACACCACTTGACTTTGAAAGTGTTCATGAAGGACAAACAGCTCTTACCAAAAAGGAGCATAATTGCTCTGATTTGGGACTTTAAAAAAAGGCTGTCAACTTAGTGAGAAATTGCTTTTAGAATAGAATTTTTTTCTAAAACAAATTTATATTTATTGATCATTCCTTTTACAGGAGGAAAAAAAACTTTATGTAGAGACTTCATGAATGGCCTTTCAACACAGGACCAGGTGAAGTAGCTGTGTTCCTCTCTGGAATATAAACTGACTTTGTCTTCTCCTTTACCAAACCCCATTTTTTCTTCACATGGTTTCATTTTCAGGGTTAAAGCTTAATAGGAATTTGTGCCTGAGATTTACTCTGCTTCCAGGTTCCGCTTTAGAAATAAGTCACATTATTGTCATTGTGTAATGAACTAGTAGTTAATGAGCTCTTTAACAGTTAGTAAAATTATAAATTAAGACCTTATAGAACTTACTAAAGCACATTAAAAGACATGATTTAAAGGGAAGATTATTTTCTCTTTATAAAAATTTGAAAACCCAGTCTGATATTTGGTGGTGGGTCTGAGTGTCTAGAGAATGATAAAAAAAGTTGTTTGTTCCAGTCTTTGTTTTTTTTNCTTCCTGGGAGTGCTCCCTGGTGCTTCCCGACTGTGAGTGCTTCCTGAGAGAGGTGCTTCCTGGGTGCGCTTCCGGATTCGGGTGCTGGCTGGAATGGCGGATTGATGGCGTCCTGATTGATGGCGTCGGGCTCGACTGCTCCTGGCCGCGGCAAAGGGTAATATAAACTATAATTGGCCATGAAAATGGAGATTAGGATTTTGCAATTTGGGATCTAGCCAAGTAGGAGCAGAGCACGTGGTCCTTGGTTTCTGAACTCCTTCACTTGGAAAAGTCTGCATTCAGAGTCAAACATGAACAAAACCTTCTAAAAGCTTCTTACAATCAAGTATACATACTGACACCTTTGAACAAATCACAGAATGAATCACAGAATGGTCAGGATTGGAAAGGACCTTCAGAGATCTTCTATTGGAGACCGATTGCCAAAGCACGTTCACCTAGAACAGGTGAATGGAATTTTATATCCAGAATGCTGGAGATATATTGAGACTTGATCTTATATTAGGAAGATCTTGGTTGATAACATTCTAGCCATCTCAAGGTCCTAAATGTGTTTGTATGCGGCAGCAACCTGTTGTAGTGGTGGTTTCATAATTTTTGCATAATCTATTCTGCCAATTTATATTATGATCAAGTGATTGTTTGGAGGGTTGGAATTGAAAGACTGATGCTTTTTTTTTTTATTATTCACTCTGTCCTTCTGCTACACAGGACATGATTGGTTTCTTTCTGATTTGTTCCTGGCACCCACACTTAGATTATTCCTCTTCCCTTCATGTTGATATATGCCTTTTGTATCTTCTTGACCTTCAGGAAAACTCTTTTAAGATGATTGAACTGAAGGCAAACTGAGTGTGAGGATGTGTCTTGAATGAGCAGAAGGTGTTACCTGAGGGACGGGGAACTGCCAAGGGGGAGGGGACCCTAGTAGTACAATTCAGTATAGTTCTTAATTTTAATTTCACAAATTGTTTTAAAAATTGTCCAGAATAAGACCAAATACTTTGGATAGGGAACTCTATTAATTTTAATTTTTTTAAAGTTCTCTTGAGTCACCTCTATGGGCTTTTTTCTTCAGTTGTGTTTTTGCAACCTGTTCTCTTTGAAATCTTAAAGGTAATTTCTTTACATAAAGAACACAGTGAATTTATATTGTATAATTATTTTTAGCCATTTCATCTGTTCATATAGCCAGACATGCCTGCAGCAGTATAACATTGGTGCTGGGAGAAAACAGGTAGTTAAGCAGGTAGGCTGTAAATACCTACAGTCATTTCTTGAAAACTATCAATTATTTGTGTTCCCAAGTTTAACTGTTACACTGCTTATTTACCCTGCAAACTGAGAAATAGCAGCCAATCTAAGCAAGTAATTTGCTTTCCAGTATTAATTTTCCTTCTTGAACCATGGTCTGTAAATGTTTCCTCATATATCATTGTCACAGTGCCATGCATTTGAAAATCATGTACTTTCTGGTGTCATAAGAATAATATTAGCAGCGGGAAGGGACAAAAAATACCCTGCAGAGAATATATACTTGTTTTTAGCAGCTTCCTTATTGGGTGTCACAGTACTATGAACAGTTATTTAAGGGTTGTTTAGATGTATAGAAGATACATTCTTTGAGTATTTTAGTCATTCCCTGAGAAACTGTTTTCCTGTACTGAAAACAAATGGTTTGTGCATTTCAGCTGCAGTATTCTTTTCTGTCCCTAAAGTCTTGCATCCAAAGTGAACATGGCAGAAAGGGCAGAGAAATGCTATTCTTTTTAGTTGTTATTTTCCAATTATTGTTAGTTCACAAGCCTTTTATGAGAAATTATTATGTTAAAGCAAAGTAAGAAGCAAACTTTCAGATGACTTTGTATTATATGAGGAGACAAGGGCTCCATTCTGCTCTCCTGCCCTCCATTTACAGTCAGATTTATACCACACTAGCACAGCAACTGAAGATTAAACAGGAATTAACCTTTCTGGTTATCCACAGTTTCTCACACTGTAGAAATTATATAATTTACCACTGGGTTATTATTTTCCTGGTAGAGTAATACTGCTATAGAGGTTAGAGAAGTTAGGGCTGCATAACAACCTATTTATAATAATGAACGAAAGGTGATCACACTATTGTCCTCAAGAGGCTTCACAGGAGGAGGTCCAGGTTAAGGTGTGTCTTTTCATTCAGACTGTGTATTTCTACCCACAGCAGCAGATTCTGTGCTGCCTGTCCCCAGAGCGCTGACTTGCCTCCACCATTCCTCACCCCTTTTCACGACTGTTTCTGCTTCGCCAGAGGATTTACCAAGAAGGTACAGAGCTATTTTTGTCAGCATGTCCTCTTATGGTTTGAACATTTCTGAATGGTGAATAAGTCCAGAAGGCTGAAGTCCAAATTTAGTGTCCTTGGATTTGATTCATTTTCTCATGCATGAACATCTAGTGCTATATGAGCTACCAGAGGGGATGTCTTCAGCAGAAGGGAATGGGTCTCATGGAGGACTTGTGAAATATATACCAGCTCTGCAGGGATTTGTAAGATGCTTGATGATCCCAAGGGTCTCTTCCAACCTAAATGATTCTATGATTCTATGCTCTAGTGTGTCTCAAGTGGCATTAAGGTATTTAAATATGATCACCACATCAGGCCCTAAACAATCACTTTGTAAATAATTTTTCATTTTCTGAATATCCATTTTTATAGCAAAGCAATGAAGAGGCTGTGATGTTCCTGAAGGGAAAGCAATTGCCTATCAGGTTGTCTAAATGCCCCACACTATTTCTCAGGTCTGGAAAACAAACAGAAAATTTTTGACATTTCAACCAACTGTCTCTGTAGGAGCAGGGAAGAACGGGAACTGGAACCTCCATTGTCCACTTCTATAACCTAAGCAGACCAGTAAGCCTCTCCACGATACAGATGATCTTGGTATAATATTAAAATTAAGCATAATGTAATAATTTTAGGTAAGATGAACTGGCACCAGCAAATGCCTTTCTGTTTTAATTGTCTCTACAGGCAATTTACATGACTTGCTTAAATTATATATCTGACTTGCAGAACATTTGAGTCAGTAAAAATGAATTCCTACTTTCAAAATAAAAATAGCTAGCCTGAGTCAGCCTTGACCCAGGCAGATGTATCAGAACCCAAAATTTGCATAGAAGGAAAAATGTCCAAAGTACCTATTTTTGATACAGAGTTCTTACATAAATCACTTGCTAATCTTTGCTAGCATTACTTATTTCTTGAATCACCACTGTCCCATTTCTGGACATTAATTGTGACAAGTCTTATACAAAACAATGGTTTATATTCAGATAATTCCTAGGACCTTTCCAGTAGCCTGAAGCCTACTGTCTGAGCTTTCCAATTAACACAAAGTGCGGGATTTCATGATTTAAACATGGGGCACATCTGTTTTCCGTAGTCATGTGAAATTTAAGGTCTCCAATGCAGAAGACATCTGTGGGCTGCTGTACACAATTCACAATGAATCCTGACGTGTTGTCATTCCTATTTTCGGTACCTTCAGTTGCCCCTAGTGTTTAATCTTGTGAGTAAATAATATATTTTCTATAAATTGTCTACTTTGGGTTATATGATTGTATTAACTTTCATCTAGTTCTGTGGATGTCCTTGAGCATTTATAAAAGTACATTACTGACTTACTTGGATTTGAAATAAACAGATGCAAAAATGCTACACGTGCTTAATAGTATATATGTGTTGGCTTCATGTATGTTTGCCTGTTAAAAAATTCTTGAGTATTTCTTGCTGTTGATCTTTATTGTTTGTCTTGACTCCAGTGTGTCTAGTATCTCAGTGTTAAAAATCAAGAGTCAAATTGGAAGTTGTGGAAATAGCTTTGGCTTCGTGAAATATGAAAAAGAAATAATGGATGTCAGTTCTCCTGTATTGCATTTATAATTGCATTATGGTCATGATTTTTTAATCTGGACATGACTAAAGAGATACTGATAAGAAATCAGCAAGAGAAGTCTGTGATATCATTGAATCTCTTGAGCTGAGACTATAGGAACAAGTCCAAATGGCAAGAGTCCAAATAATTTTTCATCTGTTCTTAACAACCTCTAAAAGCAAAGATTTCTTAACTTCCCCAGCTGCTTCAGGACTATAAACAGACAAATTTTTCCTACACCTTGAATAGATCTTCTTTTTTTACTAGTGTTGCCAATTTCTTGTATACAGAGGGTACATGGAAAACAATCACTCTCATGCTTATGACAATATATCACATACTCTCATTATGCCTCTTTGAAACGTAGCCAGTCCCATTGCTCTATACTCTCTCTTCATATATATTCCTTATCAGACTTGTTGATTTCTGCTGAACTTAATTTCCTAAATTACCATCTCTGTGTCAGATGAACTGCACCCACACCTGTACATTCCAGATTTACATTTGCCTTAATTGCATCTGTGTTGCACAAGTACTGTTTACACAGTTGTGCAGTTGCACAGTGCATCTTATAGCTTCCCAGTCCTCTTTTGCTAGTTTTTTTTTCCCAGTTGCTGTTGATGATGGCGTGGATGTGAGGTACCTCTGGTCTTTTGTCAAAACCAGGACCTGACTGTGCAAGGTGCTGTATGAGCAGAATGCATCAGACAGTTTTGCTTCCAGACAGACCCTACTGCCTTCTTGAATCCCAACCATGCCATGCTTCCTAGGACAGTGAGATGGTTCCTTACCACGGGTCTTGGTTTGGGCCAGGCTGGCCACTGAAACAAATGACAGATGCTCTCCCCCACCTGTCTGTCCAAGGAGAGGATGAAGAGAGAGTCTTAGGAATTTAGGAAAAAGCCAAACAACTTTAATGAAATATTAATAAAATAATAATAATAAAAATAGTTAAATATATGCAATATATACAAAATGAGGATCCATGATCACATCCCCAGCAGGCACTGGGAAAATCCCAGACTGCACTCAGTGACAGACAGGAACTGGATTCCAGATCTTGATTCAGGAATGCATGGATCGGGATCAAAGGTAGACGAACAGACAGAGTCCTCCTCAGACACTGGCCGTTGCAGAATGAGGACTGAACCTTTGATCCCTCAACTTTTATACTGAGCATGATGTGGATGGGATAGAACACCTTTTTGGTCGGTTTTGGGTCACCTGGCCTGTCTGCTTCTCCCCAAAGGTGGGACCTCTCTATGCTTTTCTGTTTCTGACCCTCCAACTTGGTACATAACAAGTTAGCTGACCTTGAGTCTTCTTAAACCAGTAAGTAAGTGCAGTTCAACATCTTTATTGGAGACATGGACAGTGGGATAGGCTGCACCCTCAGCAAAATCTGCAGATAACACCAAGCTGTGTGGAGTGGTCAACATGCTGGAGTGGGAAGGGATGCCATTCAGAGGACCTGGACAGGCTCAAGTAAACCTTGTGAAATTCAACCAAGCCAAAAGCAGGGTCTTGCACCTGAGAAATGGCAATCCCAAGCACAAATACAGGTTGGGTGGAGAATGGCTGGAGAGTAGCCCTGAGGAGAAGGACTTGGGAGTGATGGTGGGTGAGCAGCTCAACATGAGCTGACAGTGCACACTGGCAGCCCAGAAAGCCAACCACATCCTGAGCTGCATCAAAAGTCAGCAGGTCGTGAGAGGTGATTCTACCCCTCTACTCTGTGCTCGTGAGACCCCACCTGGAGTAATGTGTCCAGCTCTGGATTTCTCAGCACAGGAAAGACATGAACCTGTTGGAATGGGGCCAGCAGAGGGCCAATAAATATAATTAGAGGGCTGGTGCACCTCTCCAGTCTGAGAGAGCTGGGGTTATTCAAGCTGGAGAAGAGAAGGCTCCAGGGAGACCTTATAGCAGCAAGAAGGAAGTATCTGAAGGGAGCCTACAGGAGAGTTTGAGAGGAACTCTGTCAGGGAGCATAATGATAGGATGAGGGGTTAAGGTTTTAAATCTTGAAAGAGGGAGATTTAGATTAGGTACTAGAAAGAAATTCTTTACTGTGAGAGTGGTGAGACATTTCTGTTTTACCTCAAACCAGGACATTGTACAATGCTCATGGCTTACTCAGCTCAGCTGAGACTCCGTCTCATGTCTATGACTTCGAACTTCACTTCCTCATTGTTTGAATGGATTGTAGTGAACTGCCTTCTGTTTCCAGTAGTTAACAATAGTCAGCTGAAAGGAGCTGAATTCTCTAGGGAAGGTGTGTAGACAGTTCCTCCTTGTAACAAGGAAACTGCTGCTGGTTTTATCTATCAAGTCCTCAGAAGGTAGTGCTCTTACCCTGTGTGTGTCATGGCATGGAACCGTTGGAATTGCTTTCTGCAAGATTAATTTTTGCCCTTGACATTTACAAAGCCTCAAGTAGCAAAAAAATCTCACATACTTATTGTGTCCAGACTGTGGATATAACAGGATAGTCATATGGATCAGTGAAAGCTTTGCCTTGGTGATCAATAAGGCCAAGATTCCACAGGATATATTATAAGCTACAGTTTTGTATTTGCTGATTCTCCTTCCTCCTGTCTTGAGCAAGCACTGAAAAGGTATCTGTTGCCCCCAGGTGATATGAAGCTGGTTGGCAGAATTAGTTAAGTCATCCTGGAGAATTCAACTTTTGAAATCCAATATGGCATTTCCTTTAGATCCTTTATTTCCTGTATCTATCTTTAAAAATAAATGTCTCATCTTCTTTCCTCCCCTTTCACAGTCATTGAATGAAAGTGAGATTTTTAATTTCTGAAGTATTTCATTTATGTAGCTTTGCCTGGGACTTATCAGCTGCAGCAAGGTCACAGACAGGAAGTTATGTTGACCTTAAATATTCACCCTCTGTGGCTCTTTAGACCAGGAGGTAACAGTGCTGACTCTTTTTGGTAACATACATACACATGTATGGTCACATTAACATATGTGCACTTGGATTCTTGATTTTAACTGCTTCATGAAAACAAATAGTTGTTAAAAGCTGTGAGGAGAGAAGCATTTTGATCCTTCTTTTTTCAGAGAAGTGGCAGTGCTGTTGGCCGTAGTTGGCTGTCCTGCAGGTGGCAATGTACAGCAAGGAGATGGTTTGGCAGAGGACGTGAAAGAAAAACAAAATTAAAATTAGCTTGCCTCACAAATGTGTCTCAAAATGCTGTCTTGTGCTTCTAACTGGTGCACCCGGCTGCTTTTGCTAGTGCCAACAATAAATCTGAGACCTTAGGGAAAGAAGTGCTAGAATAATTGTTGGGATCACTGTTTGCAATTTGCTCTCTGTGCTCGGTTGGGAATGGGCGTTGATGATCCTATTCCCTCCCTTTTTCCATTTGTCATCTTTTCTCCCTTTGTGCTATATATACTATGGTGTTTCTGTAGCTGCACCAGAGGGTTTCTTTCTTTGTGGCAACCTTCCACCTGGTTCTGGTGGGGCACTTTGCTGCCAGATCATTCCAGCTGTTTCACTACAAACTCAAACAACAACCACATTTTCCAGTCTTGTTACCACAGTATTTCATATTCAGATGTTCCCTTCACCATTGTCTAAGGGCTTATACTTACATTTTCAGTACTGTAAGTACGATTACAATTATTTTTTGGTCCTCTGCAATGCACCTTCTTTGTAAAATGTGAGTATCTTCAGCTTTAAACTCTTGATTTTTTTTTCTTACAGAAAATATTTTTTTTCCCAATTGAGCAACTTTTGCAGCTAATAGTGACATTTACAAAAGACAAGCTGTAGCGGACCACTCACTGAAATTCAGCAATCTTGATCATAGACTTAATTACTCTTCATGTAATTTTATTCTGTTCATGTTTGATTTGATTAGAAATATTTCCAGTGAAGCAGGTTGCTGTATTTGAAGTGCTTGGTCTTCTTTAAGCCTTCTTCAGTGCTTAAGGAAATCAGAAAACCCTTGAATTTATTGTAGCCTGTATCGTGTTCTGCTTTTTCATGTGTCTGTGAATCTTAGAAACCTTCGTAAGGCAGAGAAGGTAATGAGTATGTGCTATGGAAATGGATATGCATGGCTCTTGTGGTGCAAAGTCTCTAAAATGATGCCTTGTGCAATACCATTTGTACCAAATGAAAAGACTACATGTGCAAAGTTATTATTTCCAAAGTGAAACAAATGCAAATAAGGCAGGTTTGCTACTATAAATGCTGTAATTTGTATGTCTGGGTGGAAAGGTACAAGTGTGACTTAAATTTTGCAGGCATAAGGAGAAAGTTCAAATGTTTTCTAATGTAGTGGCAACATTTCTGATTTATTGACTTTTATTTTCCTCCAAAGGTATGTACATCCATTATTCTCATTATTGCCTTTAAAGTATCTAAATCAGGCTGCAATGTAAATTTTAGTTAACTATTTTGAACAGAGTTTTATGTGATACTTATATTATACTTTGGATGGTGAACCCCAGAATTTGAGGTAACCTTCCAAATAAATGGGTTTTATGTCATTTTATATCTTTCCCTTTATGTCTTTGTACAAAGCCTTGTTTATTGCCGTTTACTTTTGCAAAATGTCACTTACTTGAGCCACTGGCAGATTTCTTCGCCTCATTTGCATCTGATTCAAGCTTTGTTTCAAGATCATGTGAGATGATTAAAGAATTGACTAAACTATGTATCTTTCTTTTTTGTATTTGTTTTAGAGTAGCAGAAAAATGTTCAAATCAATCATCAGCAGTCTATAAAGATTTAACCAAATTACTTTTAATCATGCAGTATATTTCTATCAGCTGTATCAAAATGTATTTATGGTGTCCTTCTCAGACATGGGTTCTTATGCTCTCTTTCCATAATTTATTAATCTGATGAATATGAAGAACATTCATGGTACTGTTGAGGAAGGGCTTTCAGCAAGGTTCACTCTGTTTCAGAACCTCGATTCTACAACAGCAGAGTTCTACCTGAGAACTGCAGCTCTGGTGATTTATTATGGTATAGCACTGATTCTGTGACCCATTTCTACTGCTGTGATTTATCTCGGATTCCCCAGCATTGTTGGACGCACCATCCTGCAGTTTTACCATTCGAAAAAGAGGAGTGTAAAGATGAGCAACTCAGTTCAACCCTGAGTTTCATGGGTCTTTGCCCTGGGGCAAGACATTGAATGAGGATGTTATTGCATTGCAAAGAGCTGAGTATTACTCGTCCTTGAGAGGCACTCAAGCATCAGTAATGATGTGTGTGCAAAGATGGAAAGAGTT
>VZTM01042660.1:54954-75072 GCA_013400555.1 Jacana jacana
TTTTTTTCCCCATCTGTTTCCCATTCAGTTGTGTTGCTATTCTTCTTCTTCTTCCTCTTATTATTATTAAATATTAATTGGACTATGATACCAGATTGCTTTTGAACTTTTTCTCTACTTTACTCATTCCCCTTGCTGAATTAAGCTATATTTGGAGCTCTTCTAATGGAGTTTTTCTACCATCTGCTCTCTGGAGCAACTATTCAAATTATTTGCAAACCTCTGTACCAGCAGGGGTGAATCTAGCGCAGTCCTTTAAAGCTGCAGATTTCCTGACTGACATATTTTTACATTGGAATATGCCACAAATGGTAGAAATCTGTAATTCCCTGGGCTTGCATGGGGGTAGAGGTTCATGCTTACATTTGCAATGATTTCAGTGACTGACTCTAAGGAAACCATTATCTCTCAGTTTTTACAGGAAGAATCAAGAGAAAGGTGGTACTTTTTTTTTTTATTATTTTTTGGTCCCTGTTTCCTGGTTTTGGAGGTTCTCCTTCCTTTACAATCTCACCCTGTGCTAAAATCCTCCAAATGCTCAGTACTCTAATTTGTTTGCAGCAGCACTGAACAGAGCACATCACACGCCTGCGATGCCTATTCTATCTGTCATTCAGAATACAGGTTTTGCTATGATTTTTTTATGACTCTGTTTTGCTATGATTAAGGTTCTGCAGTAGTCTGTCCTATGTTTGTCCTGCTTCTTCTGATATTCAGCTGCTATAACAAGAGGAATGATTTTTCTCCTTTTTGTCCTGTATTACTTCCTGGTAAATCAGGGTTGTTTCTGAAATGCAAACCCAGACTCAAGGTGTCAGTGGATATGCATAAACACTTCATAGCCTTAGTTTTTGGGAGGAATTAAAATGAAGGCAAGAAAGTAATGTGCATGTTATTGTGAAGAGAAGAATCTTAAACTACATTAGAAAGTGTCAGAATATTATAAAAAGATAGCTAAACACCCTCTACACTGATTGGCATACGTCACCTGTGACTCGGAGGATTTTCTGGTCAATTTGTGGCCTCCTCAATTAAGGAGATTTTCAGAATAGTATCAAAATAACTCCACAGCCAGCAGAAATCTTTTTAGCTTTAAGCAAGTATTTATTCATTTTATAGACACATATACTTTAACTGTAACATGAAAGGAGCATAGACCCTCCCCCTCACCTCATGTTTTCAAAGCCCCGTGGGAACCACTGACCATGCTAGTGTTGTGGGCAGCAATTTCTCCTTGGTCTGGGCACTGAAATAAGACAATCTAATACAATCTCCAGGCCCCACAGACGGGGATAATGGCTCTCATAGCATACAGCTCTAAATCTTTTTAGAAATATATGAAGATTTTTGAGAATTTTCAAATAAGTTACTCATTGTAGTTAAAGAAATATAAAGCATAGAAAGGTCTTTAGCATGGTGCTTTCCTGAATACCACAGGGTATTTCTAGGAAATTTCCTATTTTGCAGCTATTAATAGGATCTGCCCATGCTCATCCTTATCCAGTTGTTGTTTCTCCCAAGACTGTCATCAGAATTTTCACAAAGCTGCTGACATCCTTTCTGCTTTACTCTATACCATATGCTGTGAGAAGAGGTGTGGGTCACAATCATAGCTCTTCCTTTTCTTATGGCTCTTATTTATTACAATTTTAAAGCAATATTTTTTATTACTAGGAACCTAGCCTTGACTATCTTAAAGAATTTCGACCTCTTTCCATATTGTGCGTGTCTATATGTAAAAATGTATGTCATAAATGACAGGAGTGCACAGCTGATACCACTGTTGCTTTGATAGTCATTCCAACTGCAGACCAATTTTGTGTTACTCACTGGCTTGATAACCTCCTGTTTTGCAGAATCAGGGAATCATATCATAGAATCATAGAATGGTTAGAATTGGAAGGGACCTTAAAGTTCAATAAAGGATCTTAAAGAATGCCTTGCTTCTGAGGAACTCAACTGCTTTTTTTTTGACATTTGGGCTTCTGTGGAGTTAAAATCTGTTTAGGCAGTATCATCAATGAGTTACAAGACCAAGAAAGGTTGAGTTTGGCCTCATATGAAGATCTTAATCCCCAGAACAGAAAGCCAGGCTGCTGCTTAGTGGAAGTAACAAGAGCTCTTGCTTTTTAGTACAAGGTTAGCTTTAGCAAAGCTGTTACATGGTTAAGTTCAAGAAGCTGGTAACTGACATTGGCATGGTTGTGTCTTCTGAGACTTTCATTGCAAATCTCCTTCTGGGAAAACCACCTGCTAGCTAGTAAAGGAGTATGAGTTCTGACTCCATCTTCAATCAATACTTGGTCTATAGGCTGAGGCTGTAATCAAGGCTTCCAATTACTGCCAACCATGAGGCGGCTAAAAAAATTGGGAACTGGGAGTGTAGTTCTGAAAGTAATAAAAAGTGATTCAAACCAAAGAAAAATGCAGGAAAAAGATGAAGCCAAATCTCAGTATAACTGGGACAGCATCTATGGTTTATGTAAGTTTTTAGGTTAGGTGATTTAATGGTGAATTTTATGAATCCCTGGTTAAAATATCTCCCTAAAGAAGTTCATTGCTGTATAGAGTTGCTTTTACCCATCTAATAAAGCGAAAATGTTTCCACCTGAGAACATTGTTAAAAATCATTGTCTTTACAGTCCCTACCAAAGCATTAAAACAAGGTCACTGCCCACTGGAGTGGAGCACTAAACTCAGTATGTGTGAATGCAGACTTTGGCTCAGTGTTCAGCTTCAAATAGAGCTGGGTAGCAAATTATTTTCTTATCAAACAACATTTTCTAATTCTATCTTATAACATTTTCCACCTAAAATCGGGGTGAATCTGAGACTTTACAAAGTGGTTCAGGGGAAAGAAAAAAGAAATTCTGCAGTTTATTAAACGGCTTATTGATCAGGAGGGTTATGCAAGAGACCAAAGATTAGGTTTCCATCATGATTTGAAATAGCAGCTAACTCTGGGCTTCAGATAGGCCCAATGAATGTTTGGTTATTGGTAGTTAAAATGTCTATTGCATCCTTATTACTTATTTTAGCAGAAATTTATTGCTGAAGCAGAGAAGCCTTCTTAATTATTTTTTTTATTCCTGCAACTTCTGTATTCTCACGGAAATCATTGCTTTCATCAAACAACTCTACAACAAATACATCTCTACCTTTTTACCTTATGGTGTACATACAGTATATTTTTTCCCTTTTCATTTGTCTCGGTTTTTGTGTCTCCTCCCTTGTACTTTCTAGGTTTCTCCTTTCATGATCCGAAAAAGCTGCTGAATACAGATGAGCTAATACTTAGTCCAACCCCAGACGGTCTTTTGTTCAGGTAATTACTCGGAACCGCAGCAGCTCTTAAGTGCCCTGACTTCCCTGACTGAGATTGACTGATTGAAAAATTAGGCAAGGCAGACATTTATAGCCGGGTAAGAAAACAAGGAAAAATGTAATCATTTAAATAAGGTGGGGTTTTTCCCCCTCTCTTCCTCCCTCTCCTGTACCGAGGACATATCCTGAATGTTATCCAAAGTTATGTATAAACTTGGTTGGTTGGAGGAGAGGTGAACGTCCCTCCAGCCAGTCCTGAATGGTGCTAGAGCCATGCAGGTTTCACTCCCACAGCCGGTATCACACCCTGCATGAGGGCTAACTTCTTAAAGAAGAAATTCTACCAAGTTTCTAAGAGAAAATAATGCAATTTTCCTTAGGGTAAAGCCAGTGATTTAGATTTATGCCTGATTTATTTGCCTTGGTTTCTCAGTTGCCAAAGCTTTTACTGGTATATACCAGATGACACAACCCATTTAAAACAAATCAACTTTGAAACCTTTATCCTCATTTTATCAGCATCACCCCAGCAGTTTCTCCATAAATAATAGTAACATTTGGCAAAACAAACAAAATAACCTTTTTTCTATATGGAAACAAATAAACTCATTGTAATCCCTGCTGAAAAATATTTAATGATTCATATAAAAATGTTACCAGCCTGCATCGAAGAGACATATTCATGAACAAATACATAAAATCATATCCATAACATGAAAAAATATCCCAGGGCTCACTGATGAATCAGAGTAAATGTATTTACAATATTGCCAGCAGTGTTTTTTTAAAGAAAAAACCTTGTTAATGAAGCACTGAAAATGTAGAACCAATGCTATGTGTTGGCCTCTTTTTTAGAAGATTAGAATCTATAAAACGACTGGCATCTTTATGTAGTCTAGAATGGCTGCTATTAAGCATTTAATATAAATTGCAATATGATAGTCTCTCCTGAATTATAGTCACTATTACAGCTGTACAACTCCAGGATCAAATGCAGCATAGATGTCTATGCCCAATATTGACCAGTTGCAGAGCCTTTCCTCTATGGGTCTCACCCTATAGATCAGCTATGCTAATTTATGCTTGGGAGGTGGAGCCAAAGTTCCCCTATTTTCTTGCCTTTGGACTTTATGTGTGTGAGCAATAAAGCAAAAGAGAATGATGCTTAAAGGTGGCTGCTTTCTCCTATGGCTTCTGTGGGGAACTTGGGGTGAGCAGCCTGCAAAATTCACCGCCATTCATAATTCACAGCATGGGAGGTGTCATTTCTGCCCTTTCTAGCATCACTGTTCACCAGCTAGAAGAAACCTTTTGTGTTGTCAGTCCTCAAACATTTTGCCTTAAGAAATCACAGAGAGAAAAATAATGCAGTATGTTTTCAGTACAAAGCTTTCGATGTCTAACTGTGTTTTATGGGGTTTTACATCATTGCGCTCTGATTTAAATAAGGTTAGTCCTAAAATTGTTAAAAGTTAAGGATTATAATTTAATCTCTGGTCCTCAGACAAATAATATCTGTGAAGATTTTCTTTAAATTAGTGAACTGTTTGATAATGACCTTGATGTACAAAAAACCAGAAAAGTATTCAGAAGTAAATATTGAAGAGATGCAAGGATAAAGAACACTGAATACATAAAAGTTCTTAGATTTATGTACTCAGCTGATTCTATTACCTGTTTCAAGAGTTACACAGCATGATTTATTATTTCTATTAAAAATATCAAAACACTGTCTGGACACTGTCTGCACTTCAAAGGAAGTGAACATCCCTAAATCTTTGTTTTATGTCATTCTAAGAAAAATGGTACATGTTTACCCACACACTTCACCTTCTAGTCTTTGTTCAAAAAACAGCTTATCTACAATAACAAGAAGAAAACCAACCTCTCTTGATTCCTTAACTTCCTATGAGACTAAATTCCTCTTTCTCATGAGAAAATAGTTTCAACTTGCAGGTTGGTTAATCTCTTCACTTTTCATTCTTTAACTATGTAAAAAACCCCCCAAAACGTACAATACTAATCTTCATTCCCTTCTAGAACTTCATCCTTTAAGCCCCATGCAAAACACATCTATTCTCTAAGAGCAATTCACAATAAGATTTTTACTTAAGGCAAAAGTGGGGTAAAAAGCAACTCCGTTGAGATTTATAACTGTGAAACATATCTAAAATCACACTTTTAAAAAAAGTTCACTAAGGACCGGTTATCTAACTGTGCTGAACTAGTATAATACAAATATTAAATTTTATTTTGTATTTGTCACTGGGCATAATTTGAAAATATTTTCACCAGATACTCTCTAGAAACGATAGAGTAAATTGCAAGGGCTAATCCAACATCTCTGTTTGTCAGAATATTATCTTACTCTGAGAACAAACCTCAAACAGGGCTAAATATGGAGTATCTTTGCTTCCAAAAAGTGGAGAAGTTAACATGCAAGAAAAAATCATACAATTTTTCTTGAGATTTGGTCCAAAATATTAATAATCTAGAAAAAGTTCCAGTAGTCTGGATATGTGAAGGTTTCCCAGCCTCTGCTTTGACAGCTAAATATTGCAGATCTCTTCATAATAGTTCTCACCCCTTCTTTAATCCAGTACTTTTTCCGTAATCCAAATAAAGTGTTAAAGGCTATATGGAATAACCGATTTTAAATGAAAAGTTGAAATAAATTTTGGGCCAAAATATTGCTTGGGTTCTATAATCTATGGCTAGAAGATTCCCTGTTTTATGAACATGCAATCTGTCAGTCCTGTCTGTACATATAGAGGTCTGGAGAAAAATGTGCGGGTAATCCCATGTCTGCTGGAATGTCGTTAAATTCATTTTGTGGTGAGTCTACCCTGGTCTTGGAAAAAGAAAATATCTACCAAGCTCAAATTGCTAATGGAATAAATACAGCAGAGATCGGGGTGTTGGTAGGATTTTTCACTCATGTGGTGTGTCCTTTGCAGGAATGAAGCAGGATTCATAGTCTTATAGTGCTATTTAAAGCTGAAAGCCTGTTTTTCCAATTAAATGTGTGTATCTGCATTTGCAGTGTGCCACTGGCAAGGTAAATGGGATCAGCAGTAAACGTTACTGAAAGCTGCAGCTGGCTGACAGTTGCGATTTTACAAAACTCCCTTTTTTTCCCCTCAGAGCCTCTGCAGATATGAGTTTCAGCAATACTTGCCTCCAGCCTCTTTCAACTTTCTTTTTAATTAAAAAGCTTAATTGGGAGTAATAAAAATTCCAATTAAGCTTTTTAAATAAAACCCAAAAGCTCAAAGTGGCTGCAGTTGCAGATAACTGCTACTGCAACCTATGAGTAGCAATTCTATTCGAACAAAGCTCTGTTTCACTGTAATAAATATTGTGGTTTATGATTGTACTTCCACATCTTTCAACAGTACTATACCTTTAAGTCTCACAGAGTTTTCATTTGAATGTGGAATATGGCATCCTTGTGAATTTTGACGAGTGTAACACATTCTTCATAGGTTGCTATACATATATGCCCATCAACATCCTGCCCCATGTTACATTTGTAAGCAGAAATAATAGCACTAACAGGGGCTGATCAACCAACTTTCCAGTGAATTCACGTGATTTTATAGGTAAGTGAAAAGAGAAAGCATCAAACTCCAAAGCAAATAGCCAAACACCTTTATTTCATCCATTGTGTGTAATTATTTAGGCCAGCTTGGTGGCTTAATTTTATGTAACAATTTATGCTCTCTGTATGTGTGGCTTTTTCTTTCTCAGAAAGGCTAATGAGAAGATGCATGGATTGGATCTTGTACATCATGATATTTGACATCAGGGGTCATCCATAGATGTAAAGTGTAAAAGAATTGTACTATCAGATACTATGAAAGTACTTGATACTATTAATGTTCTTTTAGAGAAATCACTGACACCTTTACTGTTCTGCTTTTAGTGCAGAACTTCATAGAAAGTAGCACTTGTTTCCAATGGTATGCCAGCTCCATGCGTGAGGCATAATCATGGTTAAAGCAGAGTAAGTTTAAAAATTGCTCCATTATCAATGGCTTTCTTTCACCCAGTTGAACCTAGCATTTACTTCTGTATGGCAGGAGGTATCTGTAAGTCTAGAGAGGTCATTAAATCACAATAAACCAGAAAGTATATAAGGCAGAAGCTGGTGAAGCTGAAGTTGCTAAAGAGTGAGAAACTTTACAGAACACTAACTGGTCCTTACTGGTGCTGCACAGTAGCTCTGGGAGAAATGAAGCCTGGATCATCACTGAACAGTGCGGTTGGTCCAGCTGTGCTTCATTCTAAGCTCCAAGAACACATGCAGAGAGATGCCAATAGGACCTCAGGCAGGAAAAAAACAGAGATCTTACTATTACCTGCATTCATTGTGAATTCTAGGTTATTCAGTTTCTTCCAGCATAACCTCAAACAGGGACCTGCTCTGGTAGAAGTGGTGGCAGTCAGTTCAAGAGCCTGAAGTAGCAAAATGAGAAGGAAATTTAACTTAGTATAACTATCTTACTAGTTCCAGGGAATGCTCTATGATGCTTCATGAAATACTTAAAGAGTCTCTGGAGTGGAGAAATCACCCCCTTGTCAGGGGAGATAAGCTAAGCAGTTTAACAGAAATTTTAATTTCTGTTTAGCTGCATTCTTCTGTGAAAATATCAAACTGAGTTGACCTTAAGTGGTAACGTGGTCCCAGACAAATCCTGTGGCTTAGTCCTTGACTGTCCATTTTTTCCATGTTTCCACAGAATCATACAATGGTAAGGGTTGGAAGGGACCTTCAGAGATTGTCTAGTCCAACTCCCTGCCAAACAGGTTCACTAGAGCAGGTTGGACCGGAATGCATCCAGTTGGGTTTTGAATATCTCCAGAGAAGGAGGCTCCACAACATCTCTGGACAGCCTATTCCAGTGCTCTGGCATCCTCAAACTAAAGAAGTTCCTCCACGTATTCAGAAGGAACTTCCTGTGTTCCAGCTTGTGTCCATTGCCCCTTGTTCTGTCATCAGGCACCACTGAAAAGAGCTTGACCCCTTCCTTTTGACACTTGTCCTTTAGATATTTATAAGTGTTGATAAGATCCCCTCTTAGTCTTCTCTTTTCCAGGCTAAACAGACCCAGGTTCCTTAGCCTTTCCTCCTAAGAGAGGTGCTCCATTCCTTTGATCATCTTTGTTGTCCTCCACTGGGCTCTCTCCAGGAGTTACCTGTCCTTCTTGAGCTGGAGGGCCCAGAGCTGGACTCCGAATGTGGTCTCACTAGGGAAGAGTAGAAGGGAAGGATGACCTCCCACGACCTGCTAGCCACACTCTTCTTAACACACCCCAGAAGACCGCTGGCCTTGGCCACAAGGGTACATTGCTGGTTCAAAGTCAACTTGTTGTCCATCAAGACTCCCATGTCTCTCTGCAGAGCTGCTTTGCTGAAGGTCAGACCCTAACGTGTACTTGTATATGGGACTATTCCTGGGTGCAGGAGCCTACACTTGGCCTTGTTAAATTTCATCAGGTTCCTCACCACCCAACTTTCTGGCCTGTCTATGTCTCCTTGAATGGCAGCACAGCCTTGTGACATGTCAGCCACTCCTCCCAGTTTTGTATCATCAGCAAACTTACTGAAAGTATACTCTGTCCCCTCATCCAGGTCATTGATGATTATGATGAATAAGGCTAGATCCAGTACTGACCCCTGGGGAACACCATTTGTTATGGACCTCCAGCTAGATTCTGTGCCACTGATCATGACCCTCTGAGCTCAGTCTTTCTGCCAGTTCTTGATCACTTCACTGTTGTCTCATCTAACCCACACTCCCTCAGCTTACCTATGAGGATGTTATGGGAGACAGTGTCAAAAGCCTTGGTGAAGTCAACGTAGACAACATCCTTGTCTACCTTGCTACCTTGTCTACCAACTGCTCTCCCTTTGTCCACCACTCAGCCAGTGATCCTATTGTAGAAGGCTATCAGACTGGTCAAGCATGATTTCCACTTGGTGAATCCATGCTGACCACTCCCAATGGCCTATTTTCTTCTACAATCTTAGAGATGACATCCAGGATGAACTGTTCCATCACCCTTCCAAGTATGGAGATGAGACTGGCCTGTAGTCTTTTGGATCCTCCTTTTTGCCTTTTTTGAAGATTGGTGTGACATTACTTTTCCTCCAGTCCTCAGGCAGCTCTCCTGTCCTCCATGACATTTCAAAGATGATGGAGAGCAGCTTCACAACAACATATACCACCAGTTCCCTCAATACTTCCTGGCGCATTCCATCAGGGCCCATGGATTTGTGGGTGTCAACTTTGCTTAAATGATCTCTGACTGATTCTCTATGATTGAGAGAGAGTCATTCTTACTCCAGGCTCTCTCCCCCACCTCTAGCGTCTGGGGTTCTTGAGGGCCAGCCAAGCCAATTCAGTTCAAAGTTGGGATGTTTCATGATGCTGACCATGTCAGAAATTCCCAGGACTGTTTCCCCTATAGATAGGGGTTTCTTTTTTTTTTTCTTTTTCCTCCTATTTATTATTTACTGATTCCTAGCTCTTGTTGTGAAAGCCTACTTGTGTTGGCTCCAGATACCACTGGCATTAGCTTCACAGGCTTTTCTCATCAGTTTGATGGACCCAGGTGGCCTTGTCTTTCACTGCTGTTGTTGCTTTCAATTTCTCAGCCATCTGTTTCTGACAAGAATGAATTACAGCCCTGGTTTCCAAGAAGTACATTGATAGTTGTAGCTCAAATGCTTACAGAAAAAAACCCTTAGGTTTTTCATATAGAAAACATAAATGCACGTAAACACGCATAGGACTTTCAAGAAGATAAAAATACTAATCTGTTCAACCACTATGCAATACATTAACAATGTTGAACTTATTACATGATGAATAGAATTGGTTAGAGAATGGCTATATTTCAACACACATTTATTTTTCTCCCCTAATAAAAATCTTAATATAATGAATTAAACCAAGTGTTGCCCCAAACTTATTGCCCCAAAATTTTGAAAATGAGAAATATTTTGTCCATGAACTCAAAACCCCTTTGAGGTCATCAGAAGGGATTGCTCTTCTATCCCAGCCTATTTCACTGGAAAATTGCCCTCCAACCCAGGTCTAGTAGAGTAATAACATGGTCGTGTAAACTGGATATTGTGTGTCTGACAGATATAATGCCCTTTGTCACCAAGTTGCATTTCTGTTCAGCAAATGTACATTTGCCATAGGTCAAGAGAATTGAGAGAGACTTATTGTAGATTGGGCTTGCTTGGCCAGTCCTCACTTTCTCTCAGTTGTGGTTTTATCTGCTCTATCTGGGCTCTGACTAACAGCTGTATTCAAGGAGAATTGGCAACTTGAATTACAGGAATGTAGGAAAGATTATGTTTCAAATATAGAACTTTCTTGGTTTTTTTCCTGAGCTTTCTTTGAAAGCATTTTCTGGAATAAATCACAATATCTAATAACCCAGTGAGGCTTTTTAAGTGGAGTTTTAAGAGTGTACCAAGGTCTTATTGAATTGCGTTATCTGCCATTCCAAATCCTCTTGAAGTTAGTTACAAAGAATAATAGCTATATGTTCAGTTCGAAGAGTCTGAAGATTTTACTGACTTTGGATTAACAGAAAGATTTCTGGCTATCAGTGTTTAAGCTTCACCTCTCTGTCAGTCATTCCTGACAAGGCCAGAATAAGGTACTAATGGCAGTGACTTTAGAGAGGGTGGTTTTTCATTAGTTTAAGCAGGATGTCAATTAAAAGGGAATTGAGATAAAGAACCAGCAACTAGATTAAGTTTACACTTCTTCACGGATGATAAGAAAAATCCATTTACAGGTTCTATTTCAGGCTGAATATACTTCCTAAGGTAAAGGCCTCTTATATTATAGCTTTACAAGTCTACTGACTATTTCTGAAAGGATTTAATAACAATTGTGTCAGAAACGTGGAAGAATTTTTCAACCACTGGAAAGAATTATTTCTTACCTAAAATTAATATACTAAAATTAATTTAAATTTAATTTCACACATTTTACTATAGATTGTTATCATCTGCCATAATTTCTTCTCCTCCTGTCTGACTGTTATTTGCATTCTCTAAGAACTGACAAAGTCCTTTTAAAATAGGAAGAGAAATCTATCTTTCCATGATCTTTGGACAGAGTAGGACAACATGGGGCTGATTTCCAGCTAAGGAGTGTGTGACACTATGGAAGACTATATATGCTATTGTTTTTACTATTTCTGTGCTCCATTTGCAAGATTTTGAACAACTTAATAGGAGTTATCAACTCAGAATTTAGCAGAATTCTGTGCAGGAGTGGGCTTTGATCAGGTTTTAAGTCTAAAGAGGCACCTACAGGGGTTCACCCTTCTTTATAACCTTGTTACTCCAGACAATATTGGTCTTCAGATTTCAGATGGAAATTATTGTTTCAGGCACACTCGTGCAGGTATTTCTTACCCTGGACTCACAAAATCTCTTTTTTTTTTTTTTTTTTCATTCATGTAGGCTAGAGATGTTTTCTCTTATGGAAACTGAGACTGTGAATTAATGTTTTGGTGTTCAGAGCTGGGCAGTCATGGGTTTCTACTTTGTCCAGAAGTGCAGACTAATCCAGAAGAGACAAATATTTTGAGGGATACTTCCCTCAAAATTTGAGAGAACTCAAATGAAGGAACAGTTAGGGACTGTTGAGCACCATCTGCAGATTTTCTAAATGCTGTAGAAGATTGGAAGGGACCTTTCAGATCATCTATCTTCTGTCCACTTAAAAAGGCAGTTTTTCTGTCTTTTAATTGTAATCTGAATAGAGTGCGGCTTCAGACCAGACTGCATGTGAAAACTTGTTCTGAGTATTATCTGAGGGATTTAGTCCTCTTACTGTTCCTTTGGCTAAATCCTGAGCAGATGAGTCAGGCATGGGTTTTTTTGGTGGTTTGATTGTTCTTTTTTTTAGCAGCAAAACAGCTTTCATGTTTGGTTCATCTGGTATGAAATAGTAAAATGCTGTCATTCTGTCATCCTGTCATGCTATCTATTCATACTATACCGTTCATACTATCATGAATGAAATAACAGGTAGTTTCTCTTACAGGTAACTAAATTTTTTTATAAGTAACTAAGGAACAGGCAGCAAGACGCCCATCTAACTTGGAGGGGAAGAGAACTACCATTGAGGCATTCAAACCAGGAGAGACGCTGGCAAACTGATTCTCCTACGCTGTTTATACTGGCTGACAGAGTGAATCACATTATGCTACTTTTCAATAGCTTTCTCACCTTCCTGAAAAGAATTACATGCTTGCAGAGCAGTGATGGTAAACTAGGATTCATAGCTTTCATTATTAACTTTGCAACATCCTTAACATCAGCGTAGTTATTTGTATTCAGTACCCATGAATCAGCTGTAATATATTGTGATAAATAATCTGTCAGAGGGACATCAGCATTACTTCTGAAGAACAGCCCCGACTAATCCTGTGAAATCTGCTTTGATGCAGTCTATAAAGTTAGGTCTTGTTACATGTCTATGAATCAGGGATGTGGCTATTATTGGTTGATTCCCCCTGATAAAGAAATTATTGAGTGGCTTTTTCAGAGGTGCTTAAATGCTTTGGTGTTCGTGATTTAAAGCTGATATTTTCAGCAACAGAGTGTGATCCTACTCTCTCTATTAGCTGCATATACACCACTATATTAAAACCTCAGCAAAAGCAACTTGTTTGGTTATGATGCAAAGTCTTCTTTTGAACACTTTATTCTAAGATCTCTCTGTGGTTTTGAGAATTTCAGCTGAATCAAGTTTCTGTTAGTAGGTTATGAACTCTGTTTCTCTTACAAAAGATGTGACATTAAAAAAAGCATGGGAAAATGTGAGGCCTTGGGCAGCACCAATCTGAGTCTGTAAGGCAACAGCCTGACACTTTTACAGGTTACAGAAAACAGACCCAGAAGAGGTTCTGAGAGGTCATCTACATAGTCTGCAAGCTGAGATTCGATTAACACTGTCTGAATTATTTTGAGAAGTGTTTATTTAACCTTTTCTAATAAGTTTCCCACAGCAGTGGGGGAAAATGTGAATTAATACCTTTCACCTACCAGTGAAAGTCAGAAGGGATAAAGACCAGAAATTCTTGCCTCAGTGGTGCTGGCAAAACAGCAGATGCTTTCAGCATTTCTCTGCCATTGGGTGGACCTTCAAATTTGTGTAGAAGGGAACCACAAGGTGCATAAGAAATCCCTTCCTTTCATTTACCCAAATTTCCGTTTCGTACTGGCAGAGCAGTTTGTAGTTAAATAACGCAGATGTCTGGGAGTGCTCTAAAAGCCTCGTATGGCAACCTAAATTAAAAGAGGTTAATATACCTGTAGAACGGGTATATACAACAGTAGAAAGCGATGCTGACAGTTCTTAATGACTCAGGTAACCTACCTCACTTAAAGGCGGGAAACTGTACAATCCAGTAGATCAGCTGTGTAAGAACACAGTCCACCACAGAACCATAGCTGTCTCCTTTCAGTAGGACTAATTTCACTTGAGCCCACCAAGTCATTGCTAGGGCTGTAAAGTGCCTGGGTCCTAGTATTTTCTGCAACGGTGCCATGCAGATGTTCCGGCATAGGATGGCAGCAGTTCAAGGGTCTCAAAGGCCCTTTGGCTCAGTGCACATTGCTGTGGTGCTTTGGGCATTGTATTTGGGAAGGGAGTATCCTCTTTCCTTCAACTGGTAAATCACCTGTAACTCAGTGCCAAACACCATTGCACCCTGAATAAGCGTTCCTACTATTTCATGCTAAGGCCTTGAAGCTTGCTTGGATAATATGTGCTGCCATTTTATTAAGAAATAAGATCACATTGTTAATATTTTTTTTTTTTTCAACCAAACCTCTAGAGTTCACTTACCAATAAAGAAAGAGCTGCAAAAAAGAAAGCTTATAGCCTGTCAAACACAAATTCCACAAAGCAGCTTTTATATTTAAGGTGTGCTTCTGTTCGTTGTTGTAGTCCTACAAATTAGGATAATGTGATTTAATGAGCACCATAATACTCTGTGCCTTAAAAGAGACACAAATTTCTATTCTCCATTTGGATACCATCAGTTGCTGTGAATGCAATGGGATGTGTTCTTCCATTATCTACCTATTTGCTTATTGTCTGATGATGAATTTCAGTTTTTATGGAATTCAGATATATTTTTCTGAATTTAAAAGCTTTGAATACTGACTTTCTTTTGCCTGTACTCGATATATCAGTACAATCAATTGTTACAGACATCTCATACAGTGGAAAATGACAGTTGTTGGCAGTTGTGTGAAACATATATATGCATTCAGTACTTCTTAATGCAGATTTACTCTGTAGAAATAGTTGTGTTTATTATGAATCCTGAAAAAAATTAAAGTGTTAATTTAAAGTAAAATAAAATAAAATGTTTTCAAATAAAATTCAATTTTAAAATAAAATAAATGCTTATGTACTGGTTTGGTTTTTTTACTCTTCTCCAGATGCTAGAAAATTGCCTTGGTGCTTACTTTCAAACTCTATGTTTAATAAATTCACGTAGCTTTGACCAAAAGAAGCACTTCATGCCACTTTCAGTATTTCTTTAATGTGCTATATGGTGCTGGTAAACTGTATATGCCTTCCAGACCATTACAAGGGTCAAAGTGTGAAAAAGAAAGCTTTATATATAGACACTAGAGGTTGAGGTGTAGGTTTAAGATGTGGGAACACCTGATTGAATACAGATACGTGTTATCTCGGTGTGATCAACACAGACATTTTTTGCAGAAGTTTAAAGCAAAGCATTGCAGCTTTGCTTAAAACAGGTTTATTTCCAGGAGGAAACAGGTGTCCTAAAGTGCAGGGAGTATATTGCCTCCTTCTGTGGTATGTACAGCCAGTTTTCTTTTACCTTTATTTTGTTTCAGAGTCAGATGTGTATATGAATCCACTTATTGGCCTGTATCTGTTTCTTGTCTTCTCCTTAGAGATTAGGTACAGCCTTGGGAGAGACATGATGGAGCTGCTTCTGCACATCCTGAGGGCTGCAGTGCCCAGGGTGCGTTTGGTCCATGTGTGGGCTGAGGGACTCAGAAACCCACTTTTCCCATCCCAGCTACGCAGCCCAGCCAGGACGCCTGGCTGAGACAGCCAAAACCAGGAACAGCAATCTGTCACAGTTCAGGTGTGACTCAGGAGAAGCAGATCAAGCCACCCTGTGACAGTAGTTTTGAAGCAAGATCTGCGGACATAGGTCTCTATCTGGCTGACACTCTTGACACCCTTTTTGCAGGTTTGGGCACAGGAACGGTGACTTTATTTGCTTTGGGATGGCTCGATGAAGGATCAGTTGCTTTCATTCAGCCTAGCCAGTACTTTCCACTGCCAGGGTGTGGCACCAGTGGCGTACGCTGTTATGCCAGGGAACAGACTGAAGCTATTCAATATTTGTTGCAAAACAACTACAGCTTCAGGAGCCCCATTAATACGCTTTCTAGTTTCAGTACCTAAATAGTATTATTTAAAGTGTTCACGGACAGCTAGCTAAATTCCCTGTCGTGTGAATTTCACGATCAAATTTCCATTACGTTCAGCAGTTGAGCTGAGGGGTCCCAGAGCCAGCCTGTAGAAAACCCCACCAGAGATAGCCTGTGCACCCAAGCTGTCACAAGGGACTGATTCACCAAACTTAAAGGAAAAACCTAATTTTCAAGACATATAATAAGTCAATTATTCTAATAATATTATACTCTACTTTATAGTAGTATAAAGGTTTGTAATTGTAGTGACCTTTTATAAATTTTAGAGACAGACTGAAAAAAGATTCACAATGTTTCTGTGCTTGGCTGGCTCACAAAGAGTGAATAGGAAGAGCAGTGGGGTAGGGAAACATGATTGCTCACAACAGCCAGGCAGGTATGCTTAATTTTTAAGCTTGCCAGCCTTGACATAATTCCTTTAATTTTTCTAAAATCCACTTGTACATCTTAATTATCCTCTGTAATCTCATAGGATAAATTTGATAAGGGCAAACATGAATTACTCATTTTCAGCATCAGGGTGTTACAATAACCAATGAAGCTTGTACTAAGAGAAAAAAGATAGGCGTCTTCTGTGCCAGAATACAATGCTGTGTCTGATGAACATTTGTTTAATATACTGAACCCTCTAGTAACCTTTAAGTTTTCAAACCAACAGGAAACTGACCTTTACAGGAATACAGGGTATATGAAAATGCCTGGAATACCTGTCCTCTCTATCAGCAGTTTGCTATCAGCTTTTGCCAGCTGTGTTTCAGATGTGATATCTATCTATAAAAATACATAAATTCAAATATTTAGAAATAAACACACAGTATGGTACATGAGAGAAGCACTGCAGCCAGTTAACCTAGGGGACAGGAGGATAGTTTGTAGACTGAAAAATACACCAGTCTTTCAAACACAATACTCTTGAGCTGCAGCACCAGCAAAGGTTATATGGTTAAAAGATTTATTTTCTTCCAAGTGCTTATAGGGAAAAAGATAAAAGCAACAACAAAGCCCCGCAGAAATCATGTCTGTTATGATTACCTCTTTAATTTTATCAATTGTCTCTAGTTGAGACAAGATCTGTTTATCTAAATTCAAAGTGCTCCAAGTCATATCAGTTAATCATAGCTAATTTGCATCCAGTTAAGACCTAACTGATAAAAGAAGTTTCATCATAATAATACTTTAAAGTATTAAAAAATGCCCAGTTGTTGTGCTAAAATGCTGACTTCATTATTCCAGTCAAACACACTCTGAAGCTTCCAGTTACCTGATCTGCTGACCTAGACACAACCTGATCATCTTAAAAACCCACCATATAGATGGCACAAATGCAATCAGCCTCGGTGATAAAACCAACAAAATCATAGAAATTAGACTTTTTCATTCTATAACAGTAAGGTTGTAAGGCTGCTTTATTAAAATCTGGAGTCTGGGTTTTTTTTGTTTGTTTATTTTAGCATGAATTATGAAATAGATATTTATGAATTGTAATAATGTGAGTCATTTCAGTGCTATGAAGAAAGGATGCTGAAATAAAGCAATAAATTCCAGGGAATTAGTGGAGAAACCAGCAGAAAATAAAGGTGAAACAGAGTGGGTGGTGGAAAAAGAGGATACTGTGTGCCGTTGTTAGGTAGAGGAAAGTAAGGTTGGTCACGACAGCACGATGATAGAAATTAGTGACTTATGACTTAGTAGTTAGGGATATTCTGTAATACTACCAGAATCAGGACATGAAAAAGGTGTGACATTTAAATGAGAGGCTGTGGGACGTTTGGTCTTTCCTGAGTTAGAAGATCCATACTGTAGTGCAGCCAATGTTCTGTCAAGCATTCCCTCCATGAAGTGGTCGGGCAGTTGAGGATAAAAACTGGCAAGAATCTGTATGTCGGGAAAGAAACCTTTTAGATAAGAACAAGATCTTAATTTGACTGATTTGGTTGCCTTGACTCATGTCTTCTTCCATTTGGTGGAACTAGACAGTGCCTTATCCAAACAGAGATAATTTATAAAACAATGCTTTCTATCTCTTATATTTGATATGTTGAAAAAATTTTCAAATAAAAATTTGATAGTGGGAAAATGGATCTGAGTCAGAGCTAGAGAAATGTATATTTGCAGGAGTCTAGTTATAGGTACATGATATTTTGGCTAGAAATTTAGAAATATTGGTTTTAGTTGCAGGATGAAGTTGCATTGATTTAGCAGTTATATAGCTCTCCTTGCAATATTCTCGGAGTTAAGATGTTTACCCAGATTTATCACTCTTATATGATAAAAGCAATAAAATGAGCATCCTTTATGTGGCTTTTCCCAACATATTGTATCAATGTAATGCAGAGGTACTGGTGAATCCTGTCTGTCTCTATTTCTTAAATTGCAATTCAAGCAGGATCATCAATGAATATTTAATATGAAAAATGTTAAAAGTGTTTGTTTAAAGTTCCTGCAAAATGGTCACAATTTGTTTTGTTTTTTTTTTTAATGTTTTTGTCTTTTTTAACTCAATTATTAGGATCAGGGAATAAACCCATTACTTAAGGGCTTTATTATAATTTTATTTGTAAACATGTTTGTTGCTGTTTGTAAAAGAAAACACTGGAAGAAACAGATAGCTTGACCTAAAGAAAACAAAGAAAGTTTATATGTAGGTTTTCTCTTCTTTAAACTATGTATATTTTTTTCAGGAGCCTGAAATGATGCTTCCTCATGTTTGAAAACTGGAGCCAAACCCCCCAAATATATGAGCAACAGCCATTGACAACTCCTAAATAGCTGTGGAAGGTGTTCTTTGTACCAGTGGGAATGTGAAGGGCGATGGTGGATATTTGTGTAGATTAGTGTTGGAAACTTTGCTCAGTCAATATGGGAATGCATGTGCATATGCTTTAGAATTTAGAAATGTAGCAAACCACTAAACATACATAAATTAAACAGATTCTTCATATTCATGTGATCCCTGCACAACATTAGATTGTTTAGCTTCCATGGTTTATTTTGTTGCTTTCAGTGGTGCTGTTAATCATACTTTCTCATTTTCTTTCACTGCTAGAATTTGACAAGGATTTTCTTTCACCTTGAAAAATTACATATTCTGAGGAGTTTATATGCAATGCTCTCCTACACTTAGCACACCCTGATGAGTGAAGGCAGCTTGTTTTCTGTGTGGTACTTCTTTCTGAAAGATGGTTTCAAAAATATGGGTTTGATCTCTCTCCTGGTACTGAAAGATCATAAACAAATAGGTCTTTCAAATTCTTATTCTGCTAGAAGCCTTTGTGATCATCAAAGAGGAAACTGAACTAACTCAATAAGCAATGGACCATAAGGCAGTAAACTGATGCATTGTTAATTTTTATTGCTAAAGTTTCTTTCTACTACTCTGGTTCAAACTGCTATTCATATTTTATTATGCTGATTTTTATGATTGCAATGGCAAATACTTCTAATAGTCTACTCAATATTTTTTGTCAAAATGTATTGGTTGTAGCAAGCAACAAGGCAGGGAGCATAGCAATATCCCCATCCAAAAGAATCAAGGAATAAGCCAGACATGTTACAAATGGACCTACAAATTTTTGGCCGGGGCTAATAGAGCACCTGGCTGGTTGGTGCAGAGACCTGTTCTAGAAAGGCCTTGGAAGAAGAATATTAAAGGCCCAATGAAGGAGGAAGCAAGGGATATGAAAGTAGTACAAAAATTGTTTGTGGTAGGTGCTCAGGAGCCAGATAAGATAATATATAAACTTTGGCAATATCTTGTATCCCTTAGTATTTTTATATATTGTATACTAGCAGACTGAGAGCCCAGGAGGAGCTGAGCCTTAGAGATTAGGGGTCTGTAGGCATAATTCTCATTACATTGCAGAGGTGTGTATTCTGGTTCAAGTTATGGGGATGATTTCTATCTGCTTGTTCAGGAGCTTCTGGACTGTGTTTAATTGCATGCTGTAAGTGCCATGTTTATTTTCCCTCCCAACCTTAATATCTCAAGTTTGTTAATTACCTAGTAGAATGAGACCCCAGTCTTATACTAGGCTCTGCCATGATCCATCTGGACAATATAAAAATCAATTTAGAGGTTATTAAGGTACTGATTTTACAGATTTGATTCACAATATGATTTGTTAAATAGCTCTGAATATGAAAACACAATCTGCTCAGATTGGGGTTTTGGTCCTTCAGGTCCATTATTCTACTTCCAGCAGTTGCTTTGCCTAATGCAAAGGAAGTGGAAGTGGACAGACATAACATAGCTTGCCAACACT
>VZTM01042661.1:1212-125613 GCA_013400555.1 Jacana jacana
TCGCGCTGCCGAGCCTGGCAGAGCCGGGCCGCCCGGAGCTGGCGGCAGCAAGAGCGCTTTCGCCGGGCGCCGGCCGTGCCGCGGGTAGCTTGCGGCGGGCAACGTACGGTTGAGTAGGCAGCTCCGGGTGCTGGGAGACGTTCCCCGTCCCGCGCCGATTACCTAGGGCTGGTGTAGACATCAAATTGCCAACTCCTGGAAACGCCACGGAAACCCTCGGTCGTGCGTCCCCCAGAGCCGGTGGCGGCTGCTCTGGGCCAGCCTCAGGCTGTGCCGCCTTGGCTGCACTCTGCTCCCAGCACAGCTTCGGGGCCCAGATCAGCCCTGTGACAATTACTGACAGAACGGGATAAACAGCTGGGTGCGACTGCAAGTAGTGCTGTGGGAGAGGAGCGTCGCTTAAATACACTCAATCGGGTGGGCTGCCGGGGAGGATGGCAGCGGGCTGGGGCTCCACACTCTCCTGTGGAAGAGATGGCATTCCCAGTGCCTTCGGCTGGGATGGAACTTCTTCCCTTGGCTAGAACTGCTGCCATACCCTGCCAGAACACAGGCAGGTTTTACATAGGGCTTTATCTGCCGGTGTTTGACAAGGAGGAAGATTCAGTCAGCTAAAGCACAGCGTTTTCCATACTCGAGAACAATTATGCAAAATCACGTGAGTTGTTTTAGTTCTGTAAATACTAATTTACTGTTGAGGTTATAAGCTAGGTCAAAAGTAACGTGGAGAGGCAGCCTTTAAAATACAAGCTTGTACACAGAGAGAGTCATTTTCATTTGAAAGACAAAGTTCACACCTATAATTCTCATGTATATAGAAAAAATCTTTGCTATATAAATTAGCCTTAGCATATAATCACTTCCAAATTTTGGACAACATAATACAAAGTTGACAATTAACAATATCCCAGACAAGCTGAGATCGAAGTTAATGGATGCAGAAATACCAGACTGTTTCAACTGCAATTCTGAATGTCTTTTATAAATTATCTACCTGGAATAAAAATACATGTTCATCACCAAGAGACTAACTGGCTGCCTGGAGTTGCAAATAAAATAACTAAAATCCAACAGTTCAAAATAATAGACGGCTACTGCTAGACTGCTTCACAGTGTGTGGAAATGTTCCACGATTAATAAATGTCTGGGCTCACCTCGTTTAAGAAAAGTGGTAAGTACTTCAATTTTCAGTGCTGTTCTGCACTGGCTGAATATCGGCAGTGAGAGTGAGCTAGCAGTGACTATGAATCTGGTGGTGTCAGCAGGTTGAGACTACGTCTCCGGGTTGTATTAATCCCACCGTGCTCTCTTAATGATCATCCGTGACCCTGAAGGGATCAGACCGACACTGCCTCCTCCAGAATCAGGCTCGTGGAGTAAGCACCAGGAGTGCATGGGTACAAGGAGCAACCTGGGTGTGCCATGCCCACGTTCATTCTGTTGCTCCCTGGCAACTCCAGCTACATCCAACCCAGCACAGAAGTGCCACCAAGTCACAGTCAACACCACCAGCAGCCCAGGAACTGCATGGCCAAGAAACGTGAACAGCTTCAGATGCTCAGCTCTGAAATCCTATCAAAAGGAAAAAGAGACTGCAGCTGGCTGATGCAAACTCTGCTTTTGGCATGTGGAAATGTTATTCCTTTATACCAAACTTGCTAAGTTGCCCTGAGCCTAAGCAGACAACAGACAACACAGTTAATTTAATGCAGGGTAGATATCAGAGCCAGACCATTTAAAGCTTGAGGACCAGATTGGATCTGTGTGCATCCTACAGAACCACTATCCAATTACCTACAGCAGTTACTAATGTAAAATCATCCCCCAGGCCAGGGAAATAGTACATACCTGCAGTAGATGTTGAGTAAGGTTTTCAAAGTAGTACAGGGGAGTTAGTCATATGTCTGCCAATAAAGCTAACATCTAAAGAAATAATAAAAATGGTTAAGACTTTTGAGTGGGTTGAAAGCTCAGTTTAAGTATATATCTGCTTGCAAATAAGAAATGATAAAATGGATCATTGTTTTTAATCAAGGCAATAATTCCATGGCTATTGACCCTTCCTTCTCCCTAAATGTTGTCTGTCAATCTCAGTTTTAAGTACAGCTAAGCAGCGTTGCCAGCCGAGTTTAACTGGATCCTTCAAAGGCATTATTTTCTGTATTTAAATGATTCTGAATAAGAAAACATAAATAAACAAAGGTTACGTACACTTTTGGATGACTAGACCGTTGCCGTTGAGGGAATTTTGTTTAAGGACACACCAGGCAAAGGCTGGGAATATGACAGTTCAAAATTCAAAAACCCAACAAATCCCATCTTGATTGCTTTGCTGGACCCAAGAAAACTCAATGACTTGTGAAGCAGAAATTTCACATTTTGGTGAAGACCAGCTGGGTCTGATCCAGACTCTGCCAATCAAAACTATATATATGTGCATATATAGTCCATCTATATATACATGCAGCTATCCCACCATGGAACTTAAGAGTGCCTCTGACCCCTGCCAGCTCTAACAAGGAGAAGAGCAGTCTGACTGTTTCCACCTGCTTCTTTATCAAATTTTTGCCAAATAAAATGTTCAAGGTACAAAATCATTAAAAAGCCTTTCCCGTGCATCAATAGCTTGATCAACCTATACCGTCTCTGTTGCTGCTCAGCTAGCTATAATGGCATTTCCAAATGGGAGTTATGATGAAGCATTACAGTATTTCTTAGCAACAGGTATAGCACCCATAGCCATTAACATAAATAATTCAGCTCGTGCAGCCTATACGTTAAAAATGTCTTTTCTGAGATCTTATCTACTCTTCAGAGCAAACAAGAATATCTTGATGAGGATCTGACCTTGAAGCAACAGGTATAATGACAACAGTCGCCCATAATAGGAATGCAGACTTGGACAGGAGCTTCTGGGATTTCAAGCCAGCCAGCACGATACAGAATCCATTGTAGAAACCACTCGTGTTCTAGGTTAAAGCTGCTAAGCTTTCTGAGGGCTTCTTAGGAAAGGCTGCTGGTATTTGCTAGTGGGAACAAGTTCAAATAGAGGGGCACCACAAACAGTGGAACGAAAACCCCATTTCCCTGAACTCATTTCATCAATGTTAATCAGGAAAATCTCGACTAATTCCAGCTAAAGCACTCCTGTTTTATAGCAGGATGATGGCTCTGAATCCAAAGCACAGAATGGCTGTGAATGAAAATGTGACAAATCTTCTCTTCTTTAGGCACTTTCCTCTCATTCCTCCTCTGAGAACTAGAAAAGTACTGCCTTACCGTTTCTCGGATGATAATTTAAAGCACACAGAGAGTAAGCTTCTTCCCTACAGTCAGAAAGTCTTGTTCATAGCCAAGGTCTGAATTCTGCTCTCAGCAGTGCCAAAACAGTCCTTTGCCTGGGAGACTGCTCTTCCTCACAGACTCTTTAGTTGATACTTTTTTTATGGAAGTGCCAGATTTGCTGTAATACAGACTAGCAAACAATCTACCTATAGTGGTTATCATTATCACTCCTTTTGGTGAAAACTCAAACCATATCATCACACATCTCAATAAATCAGCAGGGCTAACCCATAGCAAGAAAACACTGCCTCTTGTCCCTCAAAGCAATCAGCTTATGCTGCTGAAGCAGTTTGTCCCCTGCATTGTTGTAATCTAGCACATGCAGCTACAAACGTTGTCTTTACTCACAAAGCTCCCTAAATCCCTTTTTTAATTCTACTGAACTCTTTGCCTTGATGACTGCATATGGCAATTGGATTCCATAGATAGAAAATATACTGTGTGAAGCAGTACTGAAAAGGTGTTCTGGGAGGTTTGGCTCTGTGAATTGGAGCATGGAGGCTGCAATTAACCGACTTCACCAGACACTTGATGAAGTTTCATCTTAAGTGAATGTCCCTTTTCCTCTCTGATTTATATTACCCTCCATTACTCTTTATTCTGCACAGCTGGCTTTGTGGTTCCTTTTGAGGTCCTCTGAGGAAAATCCTGGCCCTCAGGAATGTATCTGAGCGCCTGTGCAGCCATGCGCATAAATAGAGGGAAGCAACAGCACACAAAGATTAGGATCTTCCAATATGCAGGGCACCACAGGGACTCCGGACTTGCCTCCCAGGATGAAGTCAGTGATTGATTTTAATGGGAATAGGGCTGAACTAATGCTGGCACTTTGGAAAATCCCACCCAAGGGAATCAGTGATATTTAAAGTGCTTGAGGCAGGTTAATTGTGGGGCATTTCCACTAATGGGGAACGGCACATTTGTCTTTATTAATTTTCCTTCTCTAAAGTGAATGCATATATTTTTATATCATTAGGAACAAAAATAGTGTAAAATACTTCTATTTCTAGAGGTTCTTACTGAGAAGCAGACAAAGGAGTGGCTTTCTGCAGCACAGTTACAGGCTTTAAGATCTATCACACCCACATGATCTGCTAATACTCTCTAGCTGCCTTTCTTTTTCCTTCCTTTGGCTTAATATGATTACAAGGGAAAATAATGTAGCTGTGTGTCCCAATTCATAAAACAAGGCTTTTCATCATCCTCTTGGAGACAGGAGGAGCCAATACTTTTGTTTCTGATGGTACCTTTAAAACCAAGAGAAAAAAATCTGTGGTGAAGATGAATTGGAAAAGGCCTATTAGCATAAGAACAAAAAAGGTGACTTGAACTGGAATGAGGGGCCAACGACAACAAGAGGGACGATGCAAACAGATGCTAATGCAGAGGTCTGACTGTTATGGTCAGTTCGGGAGAAGTCACTTCATGGTAAGGATGGCCTGTCTTAAAAAAAGAAAAAAAAGAGGCCAAAGCAATGGCAACACCTTTGCAAACAATTCTGCAAATAAAGACAGCATCAAGTATGCTTGTTTTCTTCAAGTGATGCCTCTGAAAATTATGAGGTTACTCATTTATAATAAGTGTGAGGTTCTGGCACATAATTCACTTAGAATACAAATACTGATTCTTTTCCACACATTCATTCAAACACCGCTAGAATTTTCAGCATAGGAGCAAAGATCATACGTAACTTCACAAGCATTAAGACCGGTTGCTGTGGTGTAACGGCAGAGGTTTGGTCATTAACATCACATAAATGACAGAAGGACACCAAAAATTTTGCAATCACGAGAACCATTGCTTTACGTTCAAAAAACCCATCCACAGTATGTTTAAAATACTAAGGGAGGTGAGAAGCAAAGCAGGGTGGGAAAAGATACTTGTTTCTGTTTGCTACTTCTACTTGGCAGCTCAAATTTGTCTTGCAGTTCTGACAAAAAGTTCTTATGTTTCTGCAGTGATCAGGCTGGAAAGCACTTCTCAGAAGGATTTGGGAGTTCACGTTATTCATGTTACCATTACAGAGTAAGGCATAAAAGAAGCAACAAGCAGTTATTTACCTTTGAGATTACTTTTAACAACCTGTTTTTACTTCCTCCATGACAACACTTCTCATTTTACGCTGAAAAGGTTTATTTCATCTCACTTCAGAAGTCATGTCTATTACTTACTAAGTTAGAAAAAGAGCAATGCTTTAATGTAAATGCTGAAAGTGTCTTTCCTTCAAAATCAAACACCTTGTATACAGTTAATCCTCATTACAGAATAATTACCTGTTAAATCTGATTTAATAATTATTACAGTGTAAACGATTTTATGAATATGCAATAAAATAATCAATCATGTTGCTGTCTGACATAGAATTTAATTTTGGATCTTCTGCTATACTGTGAAAATCTACTACACCACAGTTAGCTCCCTTTCTTTATAGAGTGAAATACTTTAAGCTCAGCCAAACTCATTTATGCACTACCCTTAATTGCAGGGGGAGGATTTGCATGTCTGTAGTGCAGCGATGTAGTACAGTTTCTGGAGCTGCAGGGATAGATATACACCTCTGGTATACGGAGTGCTGGCACTACTCTTTGTTTTTCTAGTTACTATTAACTGTTCTTTCCCAGCTATCTTCAACCATGTCTTATTCTCAGAACTTGTTCTGGATAATGATTTGCTGGAGTGGATGGTTTGTTTCTTTTCTTTCATGAGCCAGCTGGCACCAATCAAGTTGCAAGACTGGGTGGAAAATATAACTTTCTCCAGAAGATCTATGTTATTTAACTGTAGTAAATGTTTACAGAGCACAACCATTTTTTCCTGTCATTTTTGTGCATGTGAAATATATGCGACATGCCTTGTAAATCATACGTCAGGATTTACAGGAATTTCTCCCTTGACCATTTCAGTGACATTGGCTGGACTTGTCTCATTTTTTTAAAGAAGTAGTTTATACTGGTGCAGTTGTTCTTTAACTAGTAAGGGACTGAACATAGTCATGAGAGGTTCCAGATTCTTTTTAGAACAGCTGAAGGTGAATGGACAATAGATTTTTGAACAGCAAATTTCAGCTTTTTTCTCATTGTATTGTGAAATTTTTATAAATACAAACTTGCATTCTGAAATGAAGAGAGGAAAATAAACATTTCAGCGTGTTTAACATGGTCTGTGTGATGTTTCTGGACTTATCAAAGAGAGCTATCATGATTTTTTGACTAATTTTAGTTGTGAGGTAGCAAAAATTAAATGGCACTTCAGAATAACTTTGAAGATTTTTATTCAAGATTTGATGGGCAAAAATCCAAGCATTCCTCATTAGTAATTCTTTCAGAGAGGATTTCCTTCTTGAATCTTAATGTGTACTTTTGAGGTAGGTGACTTGGGAGTACCCGTTTAGGAAAATTCAACTGCATTAGCTACCAGTGTGATTTCTTAACCTGAGACTCATGTGAAGTGTTATATACCAGTACACCCATCACAGAATATATGTTTGCATGGAATTTGTACTGAAGTACTCAGGGATTATGTCTAACTAAATGAAGAGTGGGATTAAGTGAACATATGGTGTTAAGAAAGCTGGAAATAAAGTCCCCCTCCATCTTACTCTCCCACACTTATATTGCGTATTAGAGGATTACTTCTGAGTCTGTGTGGATGAGCTTTCTGAGCAAGGAATTGACAGGCATAAGGTTTTACAGGTTGGGACTGGTTAAGAGGGAAGAATTATACTCTCTAGATAGAAGGTACTTTGACATCTATTAGAATCATGAAACTCATTTTTCACTTGCACTGTATCAATATGTACACGTAGAGGAAGAGAGGTTGTAGTGGGTTTTGGCTCATCAGCATATTGTGGCAGGTAGTTTTCTGTAAGTCAGACTACAGTCCTAGCTGGATGATGCCTTCTTATTAAATGCCTTTTTATAAATGTGACTGGAAAGCTCATAAGCCTACACTAAATTGACAGATCGTCAGCCAGAAAAATCTATGTTTGTTTTAGAAAGCTATTTGTAGTATTAGTATTAAACCCCGTGATTTTCTTGGTTATTTACCTGACAACTAAACCTAAATTAGATACCAAAAACTTGCAACATCTATTGTATACACCAGCCATTAGTAAACTGGTTATCACAGTGTGATAACTGGTGTGAAAATAGCTTCAAAGGACAGAGCCCGTTGTTCCCCAGCCAGCATAAGCCTATGCATTTAGTTAGTGTAGCTAGCCTGTGTCCAGCAACCCCAGTGAATTCTTCCAGACCATAATTTGAAAGTCACCTTAATATCACTTCACTTTCTAGGGCTGCATATATGGTAGCTAATTCTGCAGTCTTGCTACTTCCTCTACATCCTCCCAGAGGTCCATTCACATTAACCAATTTGCACAGTAGATCCTCTTCACGTAAGTTTCTAATCCATTTAAAACTCGAAGTCTAACCATTTCCTCCTCTTCTACTGACCAGTTACCCTCTTCTATAAGCACAAGCTGTCTTCTCCTTTGTGTCCTGAAGTAAACTCCCTGTACAAATACATGAAGTCACCGCACAGTCCCTTACAAATCTCTCCCATACACACTCTGTGTGAACATCTGTAAAGTTGATAACACCACCACAGCAACCAGGAAGAATACAAGTGTCTCAAAATAGCAATCTGGCAATGCTTACAGTGCACAAAATCCATGTGTGCAACTGCCTGTTTTTATCTTTGCTATTCTTGTTCTTCCTTTCCAATTTCCTCCACTGGATATTCTTCCACTTTTTGTATTATGTCAAAACTGACTGTCAGCTCTTTAGAAAGACTTAGGTCTCCTGTTACATATATGCGAATATCTGGCACAAAAGAGCAGTGAGAGCAGAGACAGGGCAGGGGTTACCACACCCGGACTGCTGCCTGGGTGGCAATACTGACTCACGCAGCACACACAAGATCCCACATATCCAGGCTGCATCAGCTGTACGACAGATCTGCTGTCCTAATGGCCAGAGTGCAAGCAGGACACACGATGCTGCTGGACACAGCAGACAGTTGGTCTGGTTGAAGTCGTCAGATGAGAGATGGCCAGCTATTGAGCTACCTGGCTAGAGTCACGGTTCCCACAGGACTGATTCAGCAGTTCCAGACAAATAGCCCCATCCATCTTCTTCAGGACAAAATTTTTGCACAGGAGCCCGTGCACTGTTACAACCCAAACAATAAATGATACCAAAGAAGCCTGTTTTTTCCAGGAACTTACCCCTGCTGATTTACAAATGCATTGGAGAACATTCAAGGTGACCAGCTGAGCTCCAGTCCCAAGAAAATATGGCTGACCTGCAGCTGCAGGGCTGTTCCTAGGGCAGGTTGTGTGGTGGTGATGTGGGTCACCGCTCTCTAAGCTGGGTTGCACATCTGCCGCTTCTCTGCTAGGACTGTGGAGCAGCGGCTCGGTGGGGAGTACCAAGCCCTTCACAGCTGCAGGGGAAGGGACAAGGGTCGTAATGCAGCAACTGCTTCCTGAGAAGCTCTCCTCTGCCAGAGCCAAAAAATGGTGGTGGGTAGAGTCTGTGAAGCTGAGCCAAGCTGAGGGAGCAGTGATGATTACAGCTGTGTCTCCTTTAAATAGTTTATGGGTGGTGCTCACTTTGTTTTTTGTTTTACAGCCAAGCAGGAATTAGGTGCAGCAGCACCCTGTATGTTCATTGTCTTTTGTTTGCTTGGGTGTGTTTGTTGCATGGACTACTTAGGATCCAACTGTGACTATGTCAAGGGTTTGTTGTGTATACATTCTTAAAGACATGAGACTGAGCCCAACACCTGCATTTAAAACATTATGGTTGTGTCTGGAAAGTCAGAAAAACAGGAGTATGATCTGTTCTGAGCTATTCTTACACTGTTGTAAACGATTTTAGCTAGCTAAATAGAAATCCTGCCACTAAATACAAGTGTCAAATTGCAACCAGATCCTCAGCATGCCAAGACCACATCACTACAGTTCCAGATTTCCCTTTCAGTGAGTAACTTGGTAGTGCCTCATGTTAAGCGGCTGATAGCAGGACTGTTGGTATCTACTCCATGCTCATCTGACTGCCCCTGTGCAGATACCTCCATCTCCATCTGTGCAGATGACCTCCTGGCATGTCACAGTGGACTCACAGGAATGCCAGGGAATACTGAGGGAAGCAGCGTAACTTCTCTTCCAGAAGAGAACGTAACCAGAGCCTGTATGACTGCTGGGCAGAATGTTGGATGCAGGAGAGTGTAGATAAGAGGCATTGAAGCTCAGACCTATCCTTTGGAAACAAATATCCTCCTTCTTTGAAAAAAGTTCAAAGAGACAAATTCTGCCTCTGCAACATCCTTAGGTCTCCAAAATCTTCCTTAGCCCGACCTGCGCCTCACCGTCCTACTCTTGCTCTCTGAAAGGTATATCTAATTTGGTTTCTGTTTCTGTCAAGCCCATGTTGAGACAACAGTCTGCAACATCCACTCAGTGTGAAGGTTCAGACTATTTGCAACCTTCCATAAACCCTTCCCACTTTAAGATTTCTAGATCCAAATGGCTCCCTAAGTGTTGATGCATTTGTTGCTTCCTTTGAACCTAAAGAATCCACAGATGGCAAGATGTATGCGAGCAACACATGTTGCTAATTCTCTCTGAAAGTCCAAGATTAAGGCTAAGACCACTAAAAGCCCATGCTGTTTTATGAGTATCAATCAGAGAAAGGAAATTTTGGCAGCATTTATAACTCTAGCATGTATGACTTTTAAGAGGAAAGTATTTTTGGTCACTGTAACTAATACTGAACTAGTGTAAGCTATATTAGCTGAAGCATATTTGTCTTCCTTTGCTTTAGTTGCCTCTCCAATAGGATGATGTTTTTAAACAGTTGGCAAATTCAGTATGGCACAGACCTTGCACATATTGTTTCCTGTTATGTTTATTCCTATTCCTTTCTGACCAAGAGTCACGTGGGATGAGCACAATAAATCTAGTTCAGAGTTGAGAAGGAGAGCTCATTTTTCATTTTCTAATGTTATTTAGTTTGTGATACAGTCCAAATATGGCTGAAACCCAGAGTGTGTATTTAGCTTTGCCTTTCCCACTGACATGTGTCATCTGTACCAAACAGAACAGTTCTGCAGCACAAATTCCCTTCTGTGTGAAAATGAGGTCACTCTTGCTATAAGGAACATTTTTTTAAATGTTTATGAAATAATTCATTCTGCATAAAAAAACCCCAATACTTCAAATTGATGTGGTTTTGTTTGCTTCTGCAAGATCAGCCTTATAACAGCATGCAAAATAGGACTGGAAGGGAATTAGGCCAGGGGTACTTCTTAATGAAAATTATTTTCTGCTCAAGCTGAAGCAGAACTGCACGGAGGTAGAGAAGGTCTCAAACCTGTCTGCTTAAAGTTAGGAATCTGTGTCTCGATGACTAAATAAAATGGCCTGGTTTTCCAAAATGGTTGTCAGGCACCCACAGTTCTCATTGAAATCAACAGGCATTGCACATGCTTAACACCCTGGGAAATCAGGCCACTTATATTTAGGAGTTTAAATATGACATTTGGAGCTTAAATTTCATCTCTTAGAGCTAAAATATTAAGCCAGAGTATTTTGAAGTAGGATGTCTGATCTAGTGGTAGAGGTAACAGTTAACTAAGGTAAGTGTTTCTTATGCTGACCTCCCCCCACCACTGAAAATACTACCCGTACACTGACATGCCTTAGCTGTAGCCTAGGTTTCTAGTAGAGAAATTTGGTTTGATAACTCTTCTCAGAAACCCTTCTGACAGCAATGTTTTTCATGGATATAAGCCCCAGTAGCCAGCATTTTCACAAACAAAACCATGGTTGAATGCAGTTGTTATCAAAATATGGATTTTGCTATTTAGTCCATTTGGTTTTAAATTATAGGAGAAAAAGGAGCTATACAGATTCCATCCTGGGCAGAGGTACCATTGCCCTCTGAGAAGAGCTGGGTGCCTGGAGCCTCAGTGCTCTGCTGACCTGTTGTCTGGACTTCCAAGCTGGGGAAGGCTGAGGGTTTTGGGGAAAGCACCTTTCACAGGCAGTGCTGAATTGGCATAGTCATTCAATCACGCTGCCCGAACTCTTTCCCAGTAAATACCTAGCCAAAAATAAACACAAGACTTTCCCTGCTTCTAATTCCTGAAATAGAAACTTTATTTGCTGCTCTCTGCTTGGCCTGGGAGGCTACACAGGTGAACCAATTTGCTTTTCTGGTTGACCACTATAGTGACCAACTCCTCTTGAGGGAACAGAGGGAGAGGTACTGGGTCTTAGTTTCCACTTTGCTCTTAAAAAAGACCAAAGAACATTTCCCTCCAGTCACTGAGATCTTTGTGCCTGCATTTGTACTGGGAAAGATCATCATGCAACAGGGTGGAACCTGGCTTCATCTTTCTGTTTGTTGCATGGTACATTAAAAGAGAGTGCTAGTTGCCACAGCACTACTTTGCCAATCACCACCATATGTTAGAGTCCATTCCCTCACCATTATGGAAAAATACTGGGTTATTACTTCAAACATTAATCAGAGCATCATACACAGCTCTGCTCACGGCAGCCAGCCTTTATGGATGCAGAATCCCAATCTTTGCTTGATACTTTGGCCCATGTTGAAGTACTGTGAGTACCAGCAAAATCACAGGCAGGTCTCTGCAGTGCTGTGTAGCTAGTTCAGGGCCTAGCAGCAGCAGCAGAGCAGCCATGGGAATGTGGAAATTGATTTCTGTAGCTAGTTTAAAGCTAAAATTGCAGTCACGGTGGCTCTGGAGGCTCAGTGATGCTCCTGCATCTGCACAGCTATCTTTAGCATGAACTTCCAGCATGTAGCCCATTTAATTTGCATGTTACAAAAAGAAAAAGTCCCTTGAGCGAATTCAAGACCTTTCAAAGAATTTATCTCATCACCACTCCTTATTTTTAAATGTCCTGGCAAGCATGAGATTCCTACGCACATTTTCTGTTTCCATTTATTTCCCCTGAGCCCCAAGACTTGGTTGTCAGAGCACCCTCTCCTTGGTTTGTCTGGTGGAAGGGCATCAGATACAATCATTACAATGCACATTGTATTGCTGTGGTTTGAAAAAGGATTTAAATGGCAAGTACGGGAGAGAGATTGCAGGAATCTGAATGTTATTTTTAAAATACCATGTGGACAGTGCCCATGGTAGAAAGTCCTTCATCTTCTAGCATCCAAGACTTCCCTAGTCATGTAAACATTCTCTCAAAAGGCAGCTGTGTGCATTAGGTCACCACTGTGCTGTCCACAAGTGGGGAAGGCTGGGGTTCATGCGTTCTGCAAAGCTCTGGCTCCAACCCAATTAAATTAGGAAAGACTCTTGCTGATTTTAATGTACTTTGGACCAGATCTAGCCTGTGAGCACTGGAGAATGTATGTGTGTGGCCTAGATTCAAGAATGAGGTCTAGATACATTTTCCAGGTAAAGACTGAGTACTGGTGGGGACCATGATGACAATGCAGGCTCCTAAAGCAAGCTCTGAGTGCTGTGTGTGACTGTAATCTGCCTCATGCCATAGTCTGCACCTTCAGAGATCTTCCTGACATTGAGTAATTTATCCTTGCAACACACCTGCAGGCCAAACTCTATGGCTATCTTATAGCAAAAGAAATGGCCTGAGAAGCAGAGTTGCATTTGCAGGTGCTGAAGAGCTGGAACTTGTGAGGAGTGACGGGAAAAAAAGCTAAGGGTGTACCTTCCCTGTGAAAAAAATAAGGCTTCTACTTACTTTTATCCACAAAACGATTTTGTCTGAAAGCCAGAGTGAAAACTCAAAAGTTCCTGGCTTAGACCAAAACCCCAATGTGGGATAGTGTTTCATTATAGAAGTTATTTATCTACCAAAACTATTTAAAGACAGGAAGTCTTATCTGTGGCTAGGATTAATCATCTCTGTCACATAGCCTGTCTTCCGAACGAGAGATTAATGCAGAGTATAGCTTCCTGACAGGCCAGAAGCACGGTATGGATTTTGTTAATTTCTGTGGTAAGAAGCAAAGCCAAGTAAATTGCACAATGCATGGCATGTTAGGACACTGTCAGCCAAAAATACCTCAGCTGAGGCTGCTCATTGTGCCAGGCTCGATAGATGGAAACAGGCAAGGAAACCTCTATCGCACCTCAACATCCAATCCTACCATGCTGAAAAGGGAAAATGACCAAGATGCTGGACATTCAGCAGAGAGGAGGCAGCTTCCACTTTTCCTGCCAATTTTCTGAGCTCCCACAAGGAAAAAAAATGAGAGTGCAAGAAAAGTAGAGCTTCATGGGGAGATAGAGCAAACACACAAAATGGCAACACCAAAGATGCTGTTGGAGAAGCAGAGACAGAACGGCAGAAAATGTGGCAGCTTGAATTGGCATTTGTTGCCTCGTGTGCTCAGTCAGCCACAGGCACCTTGACCATACGCAGCAGGCACACAGCTGTGGCACAGCCAGGCCTGACCACGGAACATCCTCTCCAGGTTCTTGTCATGCTGCCGAGTGCAGATAGAGTGCATTGCCCTTTCTGCACATTCACAGGGGAGGGGAACTTGTGACAATGATCCCGGGTAAGATTTGACTTGTTCAACTAGACAGAAGGAAGGAGGTCATCATACATATCTTTTGTCTCCCCAGATGAGGCTGCTTTGTCTGCTCTGCTGTTTGTATAACCATCTACACAAATGAAATATTTGCACTTTTTCCCTGGGCCCTGCAGCCCGTGCACCACTATTTGAGCTGGTAAGATGCCAGACTCTTACTCAGTTGCAAGACTGAGCTGGTGATCAAGTCAGCTTTGTTATGTTATTGTCGGCCACAGCAGCAAGATAGCAGACATTACCACCAAGATCATCAAAGAGACCTTTCACTCTTAAGAAAAAAGAATAAGATGGGTCGCAAATTACACCACAAATCTATTTCTAGCCAAAAATAATATCTATTATTATCAGAACATGTATGCTAGAAAAAGGTCAAGGCTTGACCTGCTCTTGTTGGATGATATGATGTGCTGCTGTTAGTAATGATATGATTGGAGCCATATGGGATATCCAGAAAATTATGTGCTAATTATGCTTTAATGTGATCAGTTCATATGTGCCTGAGAACTGGCTCTCTAGTGCTGCTGTACAGTTTATTCCCCAGCAGATAGACTACGTGTGAGAACTTCAGAGATAAATAAAGGAGTTTGCTATTTGAAGAAAAGGGAATTTTCAGGCTGATTCACTTTTTTTTTTTTCACCTTAAATTGGTAATGGAATTGTTAATTTAATTTCATGAGAATTATTCCTGTTCTGGTGGGGGAGAAAGTGTTTTTTGAAGTATAAGACAATAGAGCACTGTCTTGTGTGCTACAGCCTGAGAGTAATACAACAGGATCAACCCAGTGCAAACACCCTCCGTTTATCTTAGCAGGACATGCAAAGATTATTTTTAATCCTTTGAGTGTTTTGTAGCTTTAAGATAGTATTTCTGAAAGAAAGAAGTGCTTGCTGTAACACTAAGTATCGATTACTTACAACACAGGTCACATTCAAAGTGTTTTTGTGGTATACTACTGAATTAATTCAGTTTGTCTTTTCACTCTGCTCCTCTTTAAAGGTCTCAAGTTTCAACCAACTGATGGGCAGGTTAGAGCTCTGACACACTCCTTGTCCTCAGCCATCACTATGCACTGTTTGGAAGGGCTGGGTGGTAGGAAACTTTCCTTCTGGTCCCTGATGACACATGCTCAGAGGTTAAAGCTTCCTTGGAGCAGGCAATGAAATGAGAGCGTACTCCCACTTTGAAGGGCTGCACCATTGGAGTACAAGTGTTTAATGCATTCGTTGCATCTTATGTTTGTAGAGTGTACTCAGGATCTAAAGGCACTGTCTGGCAGCTCAGCTTCGCTTCATCCCCAGCATAACAAATGAGAATAAGGTGTACCTTCTCTACCTAGAGTAGACATGATGACTGAAACTCTGCCTCCAGACACAGCTGGCCTTCTCTGTGTTATTTTTTCCCCCTGTGCTGCTTTAGTCTTTTCATCCCGCTCCTTATGGGCAGCAGGCTGTGTGTATGTGTTTCTCTACAGATAGCATTGTTCCCTGCCTTTGAAGTGCCTGCATGTTGTCATTTGCTCTTTTCTTCACTCTTCCCCGTGTAACTGGAGGGGTGGATGCTTTCTAGATGAGGACTGGGAAATGGCTGAATGTATATGTCTGTGAAACATAATCAAACAAAGTGAAAGCTGGGATTGGCCCTTGAAATTTCACTGCAAACATTTTTATGCATGCAAGTGGCTGTGGCTTAGTTGACTTCAGAGACACTGCTAGTGTTCATAAAGTGTTCTGTGTGAGACAGCAAGATGGACATTTCATTTATTGTTATAATCATGTAACTAGCTTGAGGCTGCTTGGAGATCATGATAAAGGATTTCAAAGGAAGAAAGCAGGTCTATGAAGTGTTTCATTTTAAGGCATGTAGAGAATTATTAGCAGAGCAGCTGTAGCTTTTTATATCATTTCATTATGCATATGATGTGGCATTTTGAAATTAAAACCCTCTTTGTGGCTTTTTGTTATATATCATGGCCAACGGTCCACCTTTTCCGGAGAGTCTGCACAAAGGCTCAGACACCTTTGAAGGGTAAGGACCTTTAGAGTGCAAAACTGTTTTCCAAGAAGAAAGTTGGGTGAGTTTGCCAGATTGAACTAACCAGCTCTAAGGAAGAAACAGTCTGTGTTTCTGCATCCCTGCAGCGAAAGAGCTGAGACATTCCCAGGCGTGGCCCTGGCAAAGTCTAGTGCCCATGTATTTCTGGAATGAATGCCAGCTGTCTCCGTGTCTTCTCACTCACACGTTGCCATGCTGTACAGTCAGAGCCACCAGGACTCAGAGAGAGCTCCCCAAGTGATCTCAGGGGAAAGTGATCTAGGGCCTTTTGCTCCTTAAAAAGGAGCCCCCTGAAACTGGAGTCACATTACTAGATGAGAAAAGAGCCTTTTGACTAAAGAACAGAACCTGCAAATTCTATATGCTTTTACTTCTCCTGGAACTCCTGGGCATTTCACCTCAGCCATTAATTCTTCCAAACACCATCAGTGTAAATTTAGAACTCATCCTGATCACTTTAAATGAAAAGATGGGCACATGGGAGCACATTACTTATAGGCTACAGAAAGGGTAAGGACTCAGACCTAAGGACTCCTGCCACTAGAGTCAGCCACAAAACCTGCCATCTTCCATCAGAGACATGAGAGAGGTTCCAAATAATTGTGTGAACTTGGGAAAACCACTGAATCACTTCTTATTTTAATTTCCTCATCTCTGAATAAGGAAACCTTTTTGCAGGGAGGGGCTTACCTTAGAGATCCATGGAAAGCTCCTTCTACTCTGAAATAGGACAATGTTGTCATATACACAAAGAAAGCAGCGCTAAGCCCAGCTCCCCTATAGTAGGCTTGTAAATAATCAGCAACTTCCAGTTAGGATACTAAAATCAATGATATCTTCACACATACAGGAAGCCCCTTTCGAGGCTCAGCCACCAAACATGACCTTGTAAAAACATTACATTGCCATGAAAAACAGGTTTGGACACTGATAAGCACTGTTGGAAAATTACACTTGATCAGGCAGACCAAGAAGCATTAGATTGTTAATCTCTTATCCCTTCAAAAATCTCGTCCACTTGGAAATGAAAATCCGTTGTTACAGAGGTGGGGAACCCACCTTTTCAGTGGATTAACTGCTGCCTACCTAATGTCTTTTGTTTATATGCCAAAGCCCTGCAGGTTAGTGCCCTGTCTCCCCCCTCCCAAAATACTGACAGAGATAAAGCAACTGCTTCCTGAGAGCTTCTACTGCCCTTAGGCCATCCTGTCTGAGCCACCTGTGAAACCAGTCATTTTACCTTCTCTTGTACTTCCTGCAGCAGAAGGCAAGTTCACACAGGCACCCCCAGTTTGCCCCTGCATATATCTCTCTCTCCCCCTTCAACTGCAGTAATAACTCTTCACCTGATAATTTTATTTGGGTGGGCTATGAACCAGCATGCGCCCTGCCCAGGACTGCAGGACGGGGGTCCAAGCACCACCACCACATTGCTCCCTATACCAGTGCTTGCCTGTGTAGTTCAGGGACACCTTCTGTCCCTTCCCTCACCTCTCCTAGGCTCATTGCAATCCCCACCCACCCACACCTTAATCTAATATCTGGCATTTAGATTTGACTGACTGTCGAAGTAAATGGGTCAGGTTATTTAGCATAGGCTGCTGGGTTGCGATTGCAGTTCTTCACATGCTGAGTCACCTTAGCAGCAGATGTCATCTGCTTCTCGTTTGAGAGAGAGACACATAGTGAATTAAACATGCAATGTGCCCTGCTAAAAATCTTATACAGCTGTATTCAGCAGAGATGAGTGGGAGTAAAAAAACAGTGAAATTACAGGGGGTTCTACTATGAAGGCAGAAATTCAGGGGAAAACCTTTTGTATGAGCACTTAGTTCAGCTCTCCACGTGTGCTTCGGTGAACTGGCTAAATATAGAACACCCAAACCATTGGAAAGGCAAAGGAAATGGAGACCCAGGAAAAATAAGCCACTGGTAGTGATGCAGGAAATACTTCTGAAAGAAACCATTTCCGCTGTAGCCTTTGTAATGTTCTCAGAAGACCACAGTTGTGAAAAATGAGTCATTCCTGGGCTTGAGTGTAACATTGGCTTTATATTGTGGACAACGAATCGCAAGGGATCTGTGTGGCAGTAGGGTAAACTGTGTTTGTTTTTATAGACATGTATAAAAATACACATCGCTAGAAAATCAAAGCAACAGCCACAACAGACCAAAGACTTTCCATAGGAGACAGAGAGCCTAATTCTGAGAGCCAGTGACCCCAGCTGCTCTCAGAACTGAGAACGTCACTCGCTCTCAAGACCTGACCCAGAAGAAAGGAAATCAGGGCTGCATTTCATTGTTTTGGCACAACGGGCTTCAACAGCTGCAACCAGGGTTAACAAACTGCAAGTAAACTTCCAGAGGCAAAACCCACATCAGCTCTTCCTCAGAGTCAGGCACATTTGTGTCCCTGAAAGTCTATCAAAACTGTTGCAAAAACAAGGTCCTTTGTTTGTGGCTCAAGCCGCTGAAGTGGAAGAGATACCCTGGGTAAGTGCAGGTCAAATGGGGTTAAGCTTGCTTTCTTCAAAGAGTTATCTGGAAAGGATTATGAAGCCAGCAGCAGCACTAGCCATCAAATGTGCTCAGATGTCTCAGCTGAGCTCATGGTATCTTCCAGCAAAAAGCTTGGGTTTTGTTCTTCTAAATGTGTTTGTTCTTGTAGGTGTTTATGGCACTTACTGGCAGCTGACATTGGAAAAAACTCACACTTCTAGACTTGTATTTGTTGAAACGAGGGAAGTTTTTACTGAAACATTTGTCTCTGTTTTTCACAGAAAAGAAACCAATAGTTTTCTACGGGATTGAAACTTCTGTAAGTGCAGGGTCTGTTGGCTGACTAGCTGGGTTCATGGTTATATCCCTGTTTCAGCCTACCTACATGGCGCTGCAAGTTCTGAAAACAAAAGTTTTTAAACCTTAAAACAGTCTTGTTTGTCACCTTAAAAATCAGCCTCATTCCTGCTCCTTTATACAGTCTACATCAACACGGTATTTCACTCCAGTTTACATCAACAGTATTTCAGAAGAGGGAGGCTAAGCACTCTTTTTTCTTTTATGACCTTTAAGATGAAGATTTTAAATGTTTTTATAAGAACAAAAACAAAAACAAAACAAAACAAAAAAACAACCCAACTATCTATAGGGCTAACTAGGGCATTTAGAATACCTATATCCAATGAAAAAGATTCGAGGCTGTAATTTCCCAGAAGGTGGCTTAGAAATATTATCCATGTGATGCAGAAAAATCCCCAGATCTGGGAAACTCGCATGGATGAGGTTTGCGCAGCTTCATCTTCTCACAGCCCATCTCTGTGCTGACACAGTCCCTTCAGGAGCCAAGCTCTCAGGGCTTCCCACACACTGTGGGGACGCAAATTTCACACAGTGGAACTTGAAAGCCCTTCAGATCATACCATGAGCTTTGGGTTATTTAAACTTTGTGGGTTTTTTTTCCTACTGAGATCTATTAATTAGGGCATTTGACTAGACTGGAGAAAAACAAAATCTTAGGAAAATAGACTCCAGGGAACAATCTCTTAGTTGGCAAAAGAGCAAGTTAGCTCATGGGTGACTTCTGTCTTCTTTTCCAATGATATTTGCTCTTTCAAGGCTTAGGAGTCTGTTTCGTGTTTACCAAAATAAAAGCTATAAAATCACTGAAATCAAAATCCTTGTAGGTAATTTAAGGTGTGCAACATTTTTTTCCTTCAGTCATGGATTACATGGTCTCTCCTGCCTGTGAAATTTCACTGGAGAGAACAGCAGAGCCTGCAAGCTTGCTGTAAATTTGTAGGATTTTATTCTGCCCAGGGCAGGATACAGGACAAGTCGATCGTGTCCCTCTCCTGCCAGAGGGCTGCAGTTGCTGTCACCCTCATGGTCTGGGTAGAGCACTGGAATACAGAGTCCCTTGCTCTGAAGTGATCCTAAATCAAACCTGGAGCAGCAGACCAGCAGTATCCACATCCAGCATTTTGTTTGCAGACTCATATGATGCTCGAATTTAGTAATGAGCAGCACATGTTAAAAATGACCAGGTTTCAAATACACTCCTTTCTGGTGAGATGTACTGCATGTGGTGGTGTGATATAGCTTGAATTCCATAGAAGAGATGAGTCCCATGACACTATCTCTATTATCAGGGAAGAAGTGTCTAGGAAACAAAACCTTGAGCCATATTCAGTCCTGGTGTAAGCACCTACATCTTAATTTTCTTTGATTATTTGTTCTGCAGCCCAGAGGAGAAACCTAATCAGAGCTCCTAGCCTCGCTGCTTATATAACAGCTTTCTCCACTCCCCCTCGCCTTCTGTAGGCTTTACTTTCAGAAAAAAAAGAAGATGCAAATATTCTTCTAAAAATGCAAGCTGCCCTACCCTTGCTACCTGTTAGGGGATGTGGGGCAGTGGGAGACTGCAATTTGAGAAATAAGGGCAAGTATAGAGGACCTAAAGACATGTAAATTCTGTATGATGGCCCTAAGTCTGACTTTGGACACAGTTAAATTGACATACAATGTGTTTGGCACATTATTTGTTGCTATTTTCTCTTTCTTGCTCTTTGGACTCAGTGCCTTTATGCAACTGACTGTTTTTAAACAGCCAGTGGGTGATTTTCTACATGTTTTCAACTCTTGAAGTTAGATCGCTGAAGCTATTTTCCTTGGATGGGTTTCATCCATATGGACTGTTGACTACCTTCTTGATCTGTTTTCCTGCCAGTGTGAACATTTTTGTCAAGGGAGCTCCCTCCTGTAGTGGTGCAAGCGTCGTAGGTGGGTGCTGGGAGGCGTCTAATTAAATGTCTTTTGTGAAGTAACCAGAGGTGTCAAAAAAATTCAGGCTACTCTGAAAATGGCCTGCACTGTCAGTAGCAAATGTGAGACAAACGGCAAGCTCAAATGTCTGCTTTCTTGTGAGAGGGCTTAGTAAGAACACAGAAATTCAATCAGTGAGGAGAAGAGAAAGCCCCTGATGCCAGCAAACTGGGAAAGTTTATATAATGTGGCTCAATCACAGAGATACAGCGTTTACAGTTTTGCAAGAGTCCTAGGAGATTACGTGGTTCTCAAGAAATTAAAATATCCAGTAAAAGTAAATTGGCCTTAACTACTGCTTTTAGAGAGAGTGCTTCCTTCTCCTCCCTTTTCTCTCCATCTTAGAGAACCAACATGGCCAAATTTATGATTTGTAGTGAAAGGCCCTAGTTCAAATTTAAAGCTGTAGGAAGCCATTTAAACCCTCAGAGCCAGAAAAAGCTGGCTGACACAGTCGTGAAGGGTTTATAGGGCAGCACCAAAGCTAGGACACAAAGTACCCAGCGTTTCAAATAGCTCATTCACAAAATCTGTGTACTACATTCTGGAGGGAGTCAAATCCTGTTTGCCTTTTGGGAGTTGTCACATTGAAACCAATTGGATTACTCATTTGTTTGAGGCAAGCAGGATTTAACCCTCCAAGAAACAAAATGGATTTGCTAAATGAAAGGGATTATTTTCTATAATGGAAAGGGAGTATTTTCTATATAATGCTGTGTTAAAAAAAAAAAAAAGACAATGGGCATCTCTCCTCCCTCTCTTTTTTTTGTATACCCAGTCCTCAGACATTTGTATGAGGAGAGAGTGGTGCCCACCCACAGCTCCAGCATCAACAGGCTCTTGCCCATTTGAGCACTGACCCTCCCTGTAGCCTGGGCAAGGCTCAGGCATTTCCCACCACACGGTTTCCCTTCTTGGCTCTGCTGCCCGGAGGCACAGAGGTACCAGCCGCTGTACAGTCAGAGCCCTCTCCAAGATTGGCCTCATCTACATTCAGAGTCAGACGTGGGCGATGCTGCCTGGGGTTTGCATTAAACTGTTTACTTTTTCTTCTAATCTGTCAGAAGACTTTGCCAAGGTATCTTCGAATGCAGCAGAAATGCCTGTTATTCTTGGACCTTACTGGTGTCCTTAGCTCCTGTAAATTACAGGAAGGGTGAGCGACACAGAGTGTGCATTATCTTCTAAAGAGGTTTTTTATTATTGCAGTGCCAAGCTAGGAGACAGCATGAAATGAGCAAAGCAGGCAGTGACTATTATATGAATTGTGCTGCTCAATGCTTGAAAAGGGTTGCTCTGAGCCGTGGTCAAATGACTCCTGCTTTCAGTGTGGCTGAGTGGATATTCCCTAGTATGGGACTACTGGGCTGAATCCAGCCCTAAGTCTTTGGGAACAAGGCTGCTGTGAAGAGTGACATGCAGCTTTTTTTCTACATGGGAGTACCAAGACAGGAGTTGCTTAAAAAAAGAAACAGGCCGGAGTATTTATAAGTACTCATCAAGAAATAGAGGTGCAGCTTGGTTTTTCTGGTTTGCATTTCAACATTTGTGAGGAGTGTCATGATGCCAGTGCCAGTGCTGAATTGGCAGCCTCTCCTCCAGGGCACCCTCTTATGGGTGAGGCTGCCAGGGGACACTCTAGGGTGCTGCCCACAGCCTGGCTGCTCCCAGGGCCCTGCACCCAAAGACCTCTCTTCCTGTGGAGCAACAGTATGCTTAGGAAAATGGTTGGAATAGGTAAGAAATGCTCTTATGTTTTTTGCTTTGTTGATGCTAAGTATCTGCCAGGCTGTTCTGGAATAAAATTAAGCACAGTATCAGATCAAATTCGCTAATAGCAATATCCTATTAACTCTGAATTTTCTCACCATACAAAGGCTAGTCATGAGATCCTTGGTAACAGTAGTCTCATTCTGCAGAAAGGATCTTATTTTACATTCTTGGGGCCAGATGCTTACTTGATGCAAAGAAGTATATCTCGAAGTTGTAGCAACCCCGGTTTATACCAGCTGCAATGCTCACCCTCTGTTAATTGCACGTTACGATTCTCTGGAATTTCTCTTGCCACAGACTGCAATAAAGAAGCATTTTCTGTTGGTAAAAGGTCATTAAACAGATCCATAGATGAAACAATCTCTTTGTGATTATGGTTATGCTTTAAGAATGATTTTGTCCTTCCACAAACAGAACATATGTGGTCTGCCTAGTTTTGATCAAAAATGCTTGTGCACAATGACTAAAAATAAAAGTATAAAGTGAATTGTTTCCATTTCTAAGCACAATTGTTATTCTTGACTTTAAATTTATCTACCTACATGCAATTCGTCCTTCTAGGAGCTGCTGCTTATTACTTATCTGTTTCTTTCTCTCATGGCTTGTAAGACCATCCCCAGGACAATTTCTGTTAATTTCTAATTTAGCCTGGTTTAACTAGCCCAGTTGTTCGGTGACCTTTAGACAGACAGAACTAGATTTCTGGACTCGCTTTTCTCAAGGCAGCTGCAATCAGGCTGAAGGTGAAGGGCCTGTAATCACTGAAGTGCAATATCAATTTACAGGCCTGCCCCTGCATCTTTCCTGGAACTGGATGGTTTGGCAGGGGAGGATGTGTCCCGAGTGGCAGGGCAGGGGCAAACTGCCACTCCAGCTTTTACAGAACATCTCATTTTCCTCACCTGAGCTGGTCTAGTTTCTCATAGAGCACTGTCACTGATTCAACCTCATCTGCTCTTCCTATGAGAAATGCTGAACCAAGTCTGGGAACCATAGACTTGAGTCTCCCCATGAGGGGCAGCAGCAGGACAAGCACCCTGGGCCCACCTGGCCTGGAGGATTTGTCCTGAGGCCAGCCAGTGCAGGCCACTGGGCCACTCTCCAGTTTGTTCATGAGGACCTACACAACAGCCTATGGCAGTGATGGGCAGCCCAGAAGGAGAGCGGCAGCACACTTGAGCTGCTCTGAGAGCTGGGATATTCCATGGCTTAGGTGTCTCCTCTTTGCTTGCTAGGATCTCCCTTCAATTTATGTCCTGTTCTCCCAGAGAGACATGCTGGAGAGGCTCAGACACTGATCCTGTCAATACCAGATACTGTCCCATCCAAACCTGTGTCTGCCCCACCGTGTAAACATTACAATTCTATTCATATCGTGTGTTCCTTCCACCCTTCATGCCCACCCTGTTTAAGTGCCAGCGCCATTTTACACAGCTCAGAACCTGCTCCAGACCTATGGAAGCCATGCATGCAAGTGCCTTTCGGGCAGCTTGCTATGTGGTTGATCTCACGCTTTGGAGCAGGGGCTGTCATTTTACTTAACTGGAGGCTGTTTCCCTTACTTTGACCTTACCAGTGAGCATTTTCAGTAAGCACCAAACATTTCTTGTAGCGCTACCAAGCAAGTGGCTGAAGCAGATCGTTTGTGAGGCACACACACACATATTAATTATTCTTCAGAATTAAAAAAAGAGTTAAGTCAGCAGCAGACATTACTACTTAGGAATTCCTCCCTGGATTTCCAACTTGATGGTATGTAACAAAAAGAGACTTTGTAAAACAGAAGGAAAACAATTAGATCCCTTAAGTTTTTGCATCTAAATTAGTGCAGGTGCTCCAAACAAGTATTAGTCTAAGAAGTCCACAGGCACCTGCAACTTCAGAGCTGCTTCAGATTTTACAAATCACAGAATCTGCTCTGGATTTTCATTAGAAGTATTAGCAATGATTTCTTACTGAACCTCCATCTAGTTGCATAAGGGAATAAGTTCCCTGTTTGGGGTTTTAATCCTTCCATCACACTGCACAAAGGTATGATTTATTTGTCCTTGTAAGAATCCATAGTTAAAGTACAGATCGATTACACGATGTCTGACGTAGCTGCAGACTCTATGTATTTTAAGTCGGTTTTGAACCTAGGGAGTATGATACAGCTGAGGCTGAGGCTGCATATGGTTTAGTGTTATATGGGAGGAATTTATGGGAGATACTTGGAAGCAGAAATCAGATAAAAAGAGAGAATTCTTTTTTTTTTTTTCCTGACTAAATGTGAACATAAATAAGGCTGTACAGAGATTTTCCGCATTAGTCAAGGAAAATTATTATGAACACTTCCTCTGAGCAATGGCATTATTAAATGTTCACTTGACATGTGAAAAACTTTATTCTGTGATATAAAAAAACCCCAACATAGTTATTAGGTCAAACTGACCAGTTCTACTTTAAACACTTGCCACACGCATGGAAAATAATTAAAGCACAATTGAATATGGAACATTCCATTGACATATGAATAGTTCTGAATTTCTTCTTTGGGGTAAAGTTTCAAAAAATACCAGAGAGTGTAATCAATTTAACAGCAGGACTAACCCATCAATAAAGCAGAGGTAGTGTTCATTCAGGCACTGCAAACACATTTGAATATGGAAACATATTTCAGCCTCAGGCTTCCAAGAAATGCTCATGTAGAGTGGGGGGGAAATGGCTGTGAAATGGCTGTAAAATATCAGCTACCTTGATGGTCTTGTTATTAAGCGAGGAAGTAACCTGAATCTGTTTTGCCTGCAGGTCTGGATTTACCTGTATCATAAGAAAGGATGAAAAGCCTTTGCTGGAAGTTATTTTAAAAAAAATATAAAAATTAAGAGGCTGAATTCAGCCTTTTTCCTGTCCAACACTTGCTGAGACTTTATTAGCCAGCACTGTTCACATCTGCTTATAAGGGAGCACACCAGAGGAGCATGTGATCCAGCTGTTGCTATGGTATCTAGAGGGATTTTAAGAGAACAACAAAAGAAACAGTGGCAAGAACCCCTCCAGCTGACACCTGAGTTAAAGGGACATTGCCAAAAATGATGAGTTGAACATTCATAACCTCTATTTGTCAGATTTTTCTGAAAGAATTGAGTATTTAGCACTCCAGTGAGAATTAAGAGCACCTGGAGCCTCTGGGGAAAAGGATAACAATACCAATAATACTGTCATGCAATTTCTTTTTAAACAGATTTAGCAGAATAACACCTGCTTTAAACTGAGCTCTGAAAACATTCAGTAAACCTAGCTCATCATCACCGCAAGAGGCTAGACAGTTTATGACAGAAATCAATGTGTAGGCAAGGGTTCAACAGCTAGAACCTTGAACCAACCTTTCCTTGTCTCCCCCTCATTCCTCCCAGACTATAGAGAATAGAAAAACATCAAAACTTTGTTTCCTAGATATTTCCCAAAGAAATACTGCCCACCCTAATGCCCTGCTGCTGCATTACATGTACAGCCTATCAGAAAAGCAGACATCAGGTACACCCAAGAATCTGTTTTGGGGACTGTTTTTCCATCTTCTTCTTCAGGCAGAGGTTTTCCAAGAGCTGTCAACTAATAAGCAATGAAATTCCAATAAGTGTTTGCTTGGCTGAGCACAATACTCAGCCTTTTGTGAGCCAGCCAGCAATCTGAAGCCTGAAAAGCCTCAGGAGACTGGGCTTTCCCCTTGTTTCTGCTGGTACTTCCCTTTGGTGGGTCGGTCAGAAATACTGGGATTACTGTTCTGGCCCTGTAGCATGCCTGTGGCCAGCCAGGCTCAGCCCGTGATAATGTGTCTTGTGAAAGTGAAAACAATGTACTATGCATGGAATAGCCCTTTCTCTGGGCCCTGCAAGACATCCATGGATAACAGAGCACCTATTTGAGATGATGGTATATTTGGTGATAAAGTGGCTGTGAAGTAGCTGTCCTTGCTCCTGGGGAAGTTTTCTGGCTTTGCCATCCCATCCTTGAAGTCTCAGGGCTACTTTCTATGCCTGGGCATTAGCATACTGCTATTTAACATGCTCTGAAGTGGAGGGACTCTGAGGCAAAAGCCCAACAGAGGTCAGAGTGATGAGCACCCAGGGAACCCAGTCTGCCATGTTGCTCCACCCTCCTTCTCTGGGGAGGCTACAAATCTCCCCAGTGAATGCCTGTCCTTCCCCTCTCCCATGGTGTGGCTGTGGGCGACTGTAGTACCCTCCAGGAGACCCAACAGAATTTGCCTTTGCACAGTGCTCTGGCTGGTTCTTGGGAACCAGTGTACCAAAGGGTGCCAGCGTGCCCCTAGCTGGGAAGAGTTGAGGTTTGGAATTTCACCGAGTTGTGAATGAAGCTTTACGTGAGGCTAATGTCCTGAAGCTTCCCCTATTCCTAGCATTAGCTTTGACTATGACAACCTCTGAGAGCCACCGTCATGTCCATTGTGTTACTACAGAACTTCTGTGAGTTCCCTGCAAAGACAGAGGACCAGACATGATGCTAATGAGAGAACAATGCACGCTGTGTTGTACAAAAATGATTGAGAAATCCGCTTTCCTGACTTGAACACAGACAGTTTGCTCGGCCTAAGCTAGGAAAGGGCTTAAAAACTTATTTCTTCTCCGTGGTTCCTTTTGAATATTATAGGCTTCATGAATAAATCAGGAGAATACTTGGTGTAGTAGGTGGAGAAATGAGAGGCTGTTTATATTCATCAGGAACACAAAATGCATTGTAAAACTCATCCATAAAACAAAGGCTTGCAAGAACTCTATGCAGTTTAATAGTCACATACAACTTGATGATAAAACATGCATAATCCAATATTATATGCCTTTTTTTTTTCTCCTGGCAGAATATGAATAATTTAAGATATTTTTTTTTCAGCCACAAACCTCTTTCCATGACACAGTCGAATATTGTCATCCTAGACTGTATTAGCCTGCAAACCAAACCAGGAGACATAGCACTCTGTACAAGTAGTCCTGCCATGCATGTGGGTACAGAACAACAGGGCTGGGCAAAGAGCTTGGATAAGAAGATGTGGCTCCCATATTATTCCAAGATACTTCTTATAATTGGCCTCCGAAAGTTCATCTGCTGATTCTGCAGTGGAGGAGGGCTGTAACTTTTAGTAACACAGAAAGAGGCACTTCATGGCAACACTCCTCAGTTCAGGAGTGCCAGCAAGGCAGCTTAGCAAAATGTTAATAAAGGAGTAACAGAAAAGTTTGGGAACTTCTGCTGTGTCTGTCTTTTTTGTCTTTTTTTTACATAAGTTACCTAATTGCACTGTCTATTGGCATCACAAGTGACTATTTCCAATCCGATTTTCCCCCACTTTCCGTGTATTTTAGAGTCTTTGCCTCAGCTTTCTTTGCCTAAAACTTTCAACAAGCAGAAGTGCTTTTCAATAAAAATGGCTATTAAAGCCATGAGAATATTCTCTGCCTTCTGCTTCTGCAGATCCCTTGGACTTCTCTTCCCACATCCTCTACACCTTTGTGTTTGCCTTTCTGTGCTTCTGTTGCTCAGTCTGTGTACTAGTGTGATCTCATCTCTGCTATGGTTCTTAGTCATTTCCTCCTGCCCCTTGCAATCCCATTTCCTTCATTCCCTAGCTGCCAGCTCTCCATATGCACTAGGCTTCTATTGCCATTTCCACATATAGAGTGGGAGGTTACAAATATATATATATATATATATATTGATCCAATCAGCTCTTGCGTGGCTGTTCAGCTGAAGAGATCTGCCTCCCATTATTCCATTACGTTGTGGAGTAGAAACCAAATAACAGGGGAGAATATGAAGGCTTAAATTGGCATTAGCAAACTAGTCAAAGGTGATGCTGTGCATGTCCTGCATGTCCCCAAGTGTACTCTCACATCTATTTTAAATTCCTTCTCCTTTGGAGACCAAGGATATTACTCTCAATAAACACTTTGCTTGGAAAATATCCTTTGTAGTCTTGGTGTTTTAGTGAAAATTGCTCAGTTATGCTGAATTATTTCCCAAGTTGTGTTTTTATTGAGATACCCAGAGTGTCTGAGTTTGAGGCAGGTTCCCAGGAATTAAAGATTAACACCACCAGGGTTTCCCTGGAGATTTCAGAACATGAAAGGGCAAATTGCTGGTACACAGAAGGCAAACTCCTGTTATGGCAACATGTGCACAGCTGTTAGGAAGGGAGGCAAAGCCTTGCAAAGTGAGGTCAATAAACCAGACAGTAAATCAAGTTTATGAAAGTCGTGACTGGCGAGACTACATTAAAATGTTATCTGGGAAATGTATGACAGCCATGGATGAAATAACTTTTGTCACAGGAAGGTGGGAGGGAGCAGACTGATTTAACCTGTTGAGAGGCAGGGAAGAAACACTGAATATTGATACTTTGGGGACTGCCTATGGACAAAATGACAGTGAGAGGCAAAGGCAAAACACTGTGTAGTGGCAGCACATACAAGGGTCTGTTTAAACGATCTTATGTGGCATAAATGGAAATGAAATTTTGCAAGGAGGCTCGTTCTTCTGGAGAACCCACTCTTTTTTTTTTTTTTTTCTCCCCTGTGTTTTATACTTTTATACACACTGAGCTCACAGTGTGTTTTGTACCTAACTATTACTCAGTAAGAAGCAATGTGTTTTGTTTTGTTTTGTTTTGTTTTGTTTTGTTTTGAACACAGAGAGCAGGTGATATTAAGAGAGGATACTGAGCACAATATCAGGGAAGTTAATTTTTTGAATCTTTATACCAACTTTCACATATGGCTTTCAGAATGAGTTCCAGTCAACATAATAAATTTTCTGTTTGGAAGTCAAATTTTCAGTCAGTTCAATTTATAGTAACTAAGGATTAAAAAGATGAATAATAAAGTTAGTAAGTCCTATTATTCTCTGTATAAACACTGTANTTCCTTTTATTCTCTGTAAAAACACTGTAAACAGGCCTGCAATCTGGTAACTGAATATGGTGATTTACTTGGAAAGTAAGCAGGCAGCTGGCTGGTTGATCAGAAACAAATGATCCTTCCCGGGTACTTGCTAACTTCCTCTGAAGGCTGTAACTGTTGCTGTTCTGCAGTCAGATAGTGTGAATACAATGAACAGAGTGTTAACTGGCGGTGCTCCAAGCACACATGGTAGTGGCTTGGCTATGACCTAACTAGGCACAATGTGAGGCAGTGTTTTTAAGGAGCAGTAATGACTTTTATTAAACCTATATAATTGGGGAACCAGGCGAGTTTTCTTCAATTCTAGAATAAAAGCAATCGCTAAAACTAAACAGGCTTTGAGAACAATTGCTGTTAATTTAATTTTAAAACCTCTGTAAGATTCTTTGTTTGAAGTTGTAAAATTTGCAGCTCTCTAACGGAGAATTAATTTAAGCTCCAAGTTTGAGTGTCCATCCAATTTCTTTTGCATGCAACCGCCTTGTTGCCTGGCAGCTGTTTTAATTTGAAGGCATTATTAGCACCTGTGATAAGCTGTTTTATACAGACCACTTACTGTACAGCACTTAAGGTATAAAACATTCTAATCTGACACAAGAATACTGCGGCTCCAACCCCAAAGAACTCTGGCATCTTTAAAACTTATTCTTTACAGCCTACGGCTATGAGTAAACTGCCTTTGTTAGCTGGCGTTGAGTTCAGGCTTGTTCTCTAAGCTGTGCACTATGGAAAGCTAGAGAAATCTACAGAAACAAGACCAAACTGGAAAGAGCACAACTGAGAAGAAAAAGAAGGATGTGCCAACGAGCTCTGTAACCTGTTTCTCCCCCGCGGGGTGCCTGAAGAGCACTACCACGGAGAGGTCACTCCTCTGCTAACACGGGAATTTCAAAGATGTTACTTGTTGCCCTCGGTTACTGGAAACCCCTTCTAAAGCAAAGGAGTCATCCATTCTAAAAGCATTAGCGCTAACAGATCCAGTCCAAGTTCTTTGATCACAGAGTGACAGCCCAAAATATTACTCTGAGTGGCGCCAGTTCTATCCTGTGCTTCAAGGGAACAGCAAAGCACCATTATTTGAATTACACATTTGGTCCCCAGGCCACATTAAGCCCTTAAAAAACCCTCTCAAACTTCATATCCCTAAATGTAGTAGATTAAATAAAGAGAAATACGAAGGACAGGCAAAAGAAGGTCTATTAAATGAGAGAAGACTTACTATACTTTGTTTCTACTGAGAACACTGTCTGCCAGGTTGGTACAAAATGCTGGTGTTCAAACAGATCTGCTCATTTGGAGTTCAGGCCGTACCACGGTGCTTAGCTAACAGATGTTGCTGAGTGTAAGAGGACACTATTGTTTGTAGGGCTTGCATGCTCCAATGGTGTCTAGCTATTAAAATAAAATTATAGAATCTGGAAGAACCAAACCTCATGTAGTAACATCTGTAGGATCCAGAAGTGAGGCAAGAGCCATTTATAATCACCCTGCTTCTCCTAAGTGCTGTATCATGTTACACCAAGATTTTTTTAGATGCTCCAAGCACAAGGAAACAACAAAAACAAAGGAGAAAGGAGGCAGCAGAACTTAAAAAAAACCCAACATGTTCAGCAACATCTGCTCTTTACAGCAATCACTACTACAATACACACTCATCTTCCCCATCTCTCCTGAGTTAAAGACTAAATCAGATTCAGCCAGAAGGTGGCCTAATTAGATTGCTTTTTTACTCAAGGTAGCACCACCTGGAGTCATTAACACTATAAATTACAGGAGTTCTCTCATGACAGAGTACTGCAGTGCTTGTTGAGTAGGAGGAGGTAGTGCAGAGTGGTTTTAGAAATCCAAACAGAGGGAATCAGAATGGTATAGGAGACTTCTGGGATTGCACCTCAGTGGGTTTTATGAAGCAACATTACGTATTATGAATAAGAGGAAAGCTTAGACAACAGAAACCATCAGTGTGGACCGTGTTTATGCCTTCTGGAATCAGCACGGAGTTTTAGGCTCTAAATATGCTTTTGTTTTCAAAATAGAGGGGGGAAAATGGGAAAGGTTTCTCAGATATTTAATATTTTTAATACCAAACAACACTGCTACTTGGATAACCTATGTGCTCAGGCCACATGTCATTCCTGTCTCCTCATTTCTATGAAAAAGTTCCAGAATGACACTGTGGCAGAGAAGACAGAGGCAAAGTCTTTGCTTGTTATTGCTGCTCTTCAGAGGTACGGAAACACTAAGATGTTACACAGCAAACCCCTCAGCAGGGACTGGTACAGAGTGGCCAACTTGAAGCACCAATCAAGCCATTGTTCAAAAACATCCTTGCCAGGAGCTTTACTCACAAAGAGCTTACGCAAAGAACAACTGTCAGAAGTTTGATATCTGACAGATGCACAGGTTAGCCACTCTTATGTGAAGCAGGTTATAAACTAGAAAATTGAGGTAGACAGAGGACAGCATCAGGAAAAAGAGAAAGGCACAAGGATAGGAACATGTGAGGATGTAAATACCTAGCCAAATTACTTTAAGAGGTATTTTTTATTAGGAAGCCAATGCAGTTATTGATCAGAGAACTGAAATTCCATATACGGGATGTTATTTGCATAACTGAAGTTTCCAAATCATGGAAGTATGGGATCTCTTTTAAGAAACCTAAGAACTGTGTGCCCCTGGCACACCTTCTGTCATATGGCAGATGATCATCTAGCATTCCAGGCAAGAAAAGAATAAAAGAATTCTTTCTTTTTTTTTTTTTTTTTCGGTATGGGAGCTTTTAATTTGGATGCCTGGGGGAAAAAAAACGATAACACTTGGGAAGCACTTTCAACACAAGTTAACCTTCTTTCACAGAACATTAATGGACATGGAGATGACACTGAAGGCCAAACTCTGCAGCCTGTCTGTATCAGGACACAGTGGTGAGATAAAGAATGAGCCCAGAAGTGGATTTTGAGAAAAAATGATGCATTTTCAGCATTAGCAGGCTACTCCATACAGTAAATGATATTGTTTTAAAAATTATTTTAAAGAAAATGGTGCAAATTAACACTTTTGGTATTTGTCTTTTTATTTTTCTCCCTTTGCATCTCCACTGCTAAGTGTTATATAGTTTGAAATAAATAATAGTCCGTTCTACCATGTTTGCCAGAGGTATTACAAAGCACAGAAGGGTTGTCATGGAGACAGAAATTCCTAAGTAAAGCAATTGAATCCCTAAAATATTTAAGCAACACTTACTCTGCAGGATAAACATGAAGTAGAATATCTGTGACAAGAAGCTAGGTTGGAATTTCTCATGTTAAAAATGAAAAAGAAAATAAACCAAACCCATCTCAGGAAATAAAACCTGGAGTGGATGCTAGGTGTGTTTAAATGAGAAAAAAACGTGCACGGCTGTTTTCATGTCTACACAAGGACATGTCAACTCAGCACAAAAAAAACAACCCCAAAGATATAGCTACAGCTGTGACTTTCACCTTCTTCCTGCAGGTTTCTCTGGGTGGTTCAAACCATCAAGAAGAATGAACTGTATTTTCATTCTGTCTGCCATTTCTTTTTGAGTAACTGCTTAACCTACAGACTTGACACAGTGGGTCAATGATACACAAAGGCATAGGTGCCTTGTGAGAGGACACTAAAGAGGTAGTTCAGACCTACAGGAATCTAACTCCTACCTAATGTTGTTTTAACACTAACCTTTCTCAGACCTGAAATCATACAAGGGTCAGCTGCCAAAGGCTGTCGATTGCCTTTTCCACCACACTTAATTAAGATAGCTTTGACCTAGTAATTACATTTACAAGCGAAAGGGATGTGTTTTGTGGGATAAAAATTGGATAGCTGAATTCAAAGTGTAGCTACCAAATTGCCTGTCCAGCTTTGCGTGGAGGATTAGGAAATGAATTCTGACCAGGTCTTCAGTCTTTCCCATTACTCCTTGCTCCTTTCTGACAGATTTCTTTTTCTCTTCTCTTTGTATCATCTAGCAATTTCCTCTCCATGCATTGCATTAAGCAGCAATGGGAGAATAAGGGGTCGGAGGAAAGGAGTAAACACAGGCTGTAAAGAAGAAAGCAGAAATGGAAATCTGAACAGATGTCTCACGCAAAACTTCCATGGACCTTTGCCGGGATATCTGCCCAATTAAGGGAGCATGGGGAGGGCAGGAAAAGGCCTAGAGAGATCTTAAAAATATTGCAGGGCTTGTAGTTAATTCAGATCAAGTGTTCCTGGGGACAGTTTGTGGTAATGTGGAGGTGTAGGAGGAAGACAGCGTTTTTGCAATATCACTGCTTTCCCAGGCTCTCCCGAGTCTGTCATTTTGAAAGCTCTATGTTTTAATTCTCAGGAGAACACTGACTAGAAAATGAAAAGGTTTGGTGTGAGATAATTTATGGCAGGCCAAATACCACAAATGTATCCATGTGGCCTAAAAATAAATCTCCCACTGATTAATGCAACTAACTAAAGATATTGATAAAGGAGGGTTGCATTCCCTGAGAACATGGGATGGTTAGAGGAGTGGGGCTCTGACAGCTAATATCCATAGCATGCATAATGTAAGTGCCTCACCACCTCCTTGTTGTTAGTTGACAAAGAAAGGGAGGAGATGAGCAGTAAGTAAAGATTCCTTGTCTGATAACTGGCCTACTCCCAAATAAACCATTGATAGCTGATAGTTGTCACCCCGTGCAGGGAAATATGGGACCCTGAGCTTGTCGCACTGTGGCACCCCCACAGTAAGTCTGTGTCCACTTAATTCTGGCTTCCTGCTTCCTCTCCCTTTTGCAGCCAGCTCCAGTGGCGATCTTATGCAGCCCAGGGAACAGATTGGCTTTTTAAAGCACTAACCTCTGTATATATGCAGATTAAATGCAAGGATCCACTTCCTAGGCCATGGGCAATGGGGCTTGAGGGAAACAAGTGACTTCAGCAGTGTATCACTGTTACGGGTTCTCTGGGCTACTCAAAGTAGTCCAGAGTAATCAGGGTGCACTGTGTTCTGGGTGCAAAGGCTGCCTTCTCCCACACATTCCTGATGCTATTCTTGGACCCTGGGTGCTGCCCAACAGACCAGCAGGATCAGCCTGTTTACCATCAGCCTTTATTCCATAAGATTAGCTTGAGTAGTTGCTGTGAGGGTGACGTACCTCCGTCTTTGGGACACGCAGCACGCACTAGCCATCACACTCAGAATCAAGGTCTGGATTTCACAACGCACAGGAGTTTCTGCAGTCCTTGCCCAATATAAAAGCCAATGGAGCTTTTGGGCAGGGTCACACTTTGACTGAGCTAGCCTTAGCACAAAGATGGCACTAATTAAGCAATTATGCTTTTGGTTGGTTATCCAGCTCCCAGAAAGCATTCTCTTCTCCTCCACACATGCAAACATTGTAATATTTGTATTATACTGAATCAGAACGGATCATTTGGTAATTATTCATTAACAGCAGAGCATAGTATCTCATCTCTGTACCTTCAGAAACACTTAAGGGATGATTAAAAAGCCCCAAGCCCTCACAAATATCTGTCTGGGAAATCCTTTGTTTTAAATGAAACTAAAGACCAATCATTTCCCTGAAACGCTCAGCTTGTTCCGAATGCCTGTTTAAATCAAATACAGATATGCCCTATTCTTTCTGCAGAGTGTCCTGGTTTGAGGCAAAACAAACCAATTTTCTGTTCAGTAGTTTTACTTTTTTAGCTGGGCCTCTTCTAACTAACTAAAGTCTGAAATTAACAGCACATTGTTCAGAGAGTGTTTCGTCTCACAGTGATAAGACCTGATTATACCAAGGGATGGTATGCAGAGAGGCCCTTGCTTATACTTACTGCTAGAACAACCAAGGTCAGGTAATTTTGTCAGGTGACCTAAAACTGGCCAATTAGGGTATTCCATCCCATCCGCATCATGCTCAGTAANCATTTGCCTGTTCAGAGAGAGAGGAAAGGACATTGCAACAGAAGCGCATGCACGTCTCCACGTAAAATAAACCCCACACCCAGGTCTGCAATCAGTTGGGTGTCCCAGGGGATGACGAGGTATTCTAACAACGCTGCAGCTTGTTGGAAAAGAAAGAAGCGGAGGAAGTGGAGAAGGCATGGGGGGCAGAAAAAGGAGAACAGATTTTTCATTATAAGGATGACATTTACAAATACCATTCCCTTTGGGTGAGGTTATATTTGAGCTAGACAGCTCAAACAATATTAAAACTGAGATGAAGCTTTATTGCTGAAGTGCTCTTCTTCTGAGGAACCTGAAGCACTTTCAGAGAAGTATGAATTAAGCTTCACAACAGCAGTGTGTATGAAGCAACAATTATTCCCCATTTAGTAGATGGGGTATAAAAAGGCAAAGCAGTCACATGAGTGGTTCAAGGCTGTACAGGAAGTCTGTGGCACAGCACAGAAATAGAATCCAGACCCCTCCTAGACTTGTATTTTAACCACAGACTCATCTTTCCCTTGAATATTCAAGAAGTTGAAAGCTACATAGCATCAACAAGTCAAAGATCTGAGCGATGTTTACCTCCGATATTCTAAGTATATATCTAAAATAGTATGTGCATAGACAGGAAAAGATAATTACCCAGGGAATCACATAGTGAGTGGAGTATGAACAGCAAATTTGGTTTCTTCCTTGGTGTGCTGTTGGAGTAGGACTCCCTGAGTTCATTCTTGTTCCCAGCTGGGAAAGGATTTCAGGAAATGGAGTTGTGAGAGGACAGTTAGTACATGTTTGTTGACCTGGACCTTTTTACTTCAATCAATGAGATATTTACAAGAAAAATAAATAAATATGCATAAGTGTTTTGTGCTCTGATAAAGATGAGGCTACAAGAAGAATGCAGGAGCAAAGGATGAACTTTGTTATCGGTGGTAAAAGTTTCTACAGGGTTTGAAAAAAGATGTTAAATTATAACAGAAAGAATCAATAAATAAGCCTGGAAAGATTGTTGCTTATTATCATGGTTGAATGTAGGTGCGGCAGCAAAGATCACCTATATGTGAAGTGTAATTCTCCAGTGTTAAACAGGAGAGGCTACTCTCAAGAGAGATTCCTAAAAAGAAAAGTTGCTTGTGTTTTCACCGTTAATGCTTAAAATCTGTCTTCTGAATTCAATTCACCCGTAGTTAACCATCGTACAAAGAAGGCAATTTTAGACAAGTCTAACCTTCTTTCATGGCTAAGGGAAAAAACCCAGTCATGTTTTCCAGTGTTTGATCACTGTGGAGGTTTGTGTGACACTGGCTATTTACTTTTGGTCTGAAACGCCCTTCACAGAGACTGGTATGTGCTCTTTACTGAGATATCTTTGAATTCCAAGGCACAGCTGCATCTCCAGTACTGTTAGCTTGGTTGGAAGGCATTAGTCTCAAAACTAGGGAGAGACAGAAAACATTTGCCTCCCGTAAGATTGGTCTTGGATGAGGACTAGTAACAGTAAATTAAAAGGAAGAGAAAAAGGAGACACTTCTTGCTTCTCTTTTTGGAGAGTTTTTTTGTTGTTGTTTTTTGTTTTGGTTGGTTTGGTTTTGGTTGGTTTGGTTTTGGTTGGTTTTGTTTTGTTTTCTAGCTCTGGTATTTAAGGCCTATTTGTCTGAATGCATATAGGTTCTGGGTCCTAATTTCTAGCCTCACTGTTTTAGTGGCACTTCAAAAAACCACATAATATATTGCTTTTAATTGACCAGCTCCTTTAGTGAGCAACATTGCACTCAGCATTTGACACGCCAAATTAAACAAGACACCAGTACTTCAAAAGCAGCACTCCAAGTCAGAGATATGAGGAAAAAAGCTAATTTCTGGGCAGGACCTTGGACCTAGAAGAACTGCTTTTCATACAGAGCTAAAGACAGACTGCTTTTTGCCTCATTCCAAAAGTAAAGAGACCTGCAGCAGGGCTGGCATGGGACTCCAGTCCAAGGATATTGTCTGGATGCCAGCCTCACTCCCCACACTCGTTTTGTCTATACATATATGCAACAAGAAATGGACCAACAAATGTGAAGGGAAGAGAATCAGCACAAGACCAAGCTACCAGAACAGCCATATCCATTAGATATCTCCCTAGAGCAGAATTGCCACCCTTCATTAAGGCATGGCCATTACTTGTTATTATTACTGAGTTTATATTGCTTCATTGAGGTTTTCTAGTTAACAGGAACACAATATCTAAGGATTTGCTGGGGGATGGGTTAGACTAATTTTCAAACCAGAACTAATCTATGCTAGGCAGACAGGCAGTTGAGGGCCATTTGTATTAATGAGAAAATGCACAGGTGGGTACATTGAGGTAGCAACCAACAAAATGAAAACTCAAGCATTACTGACTTCTGAAATTTCATCCCTTTCCAAAGCCCCATCCTGACATTACACTGTGTGATTAGATGGCTGTACCTTACTTATGGTTATTCTGGGGACTGCAGGTTAGAAAATAGTGCCTTTTTGCATCTCAGAGTCATTCATACCTTCAAGCTTGATGCTCATTATAGTCTTGCAAGCAGGTGAACCTCTAAGCTAGGATCCCTGGCAGACTAGTGGCAAAACCAATTACTGGATTTACTAATGAGGTGTTACAGCAACCTGATAGAGGTAACTTGTACACAGAAGTAATCTGCCCAGATAAAACAAACATGGAGTTGAATTTTCATACAAAACCCATTGCAAACCTGAAACAAGCTTTTTGTCTTGTTATCTGTTTTTAATCAGGAAAAATACAGTGCAGGCCAGGTTTTCTAAACAGCATGTATTTGTCTCTGTCTGATGGATAAAATTCTGTTGCTTCAAGCCGGATGAGAATTGAACTGACAATAAGAAAGAGATTAAAGACATCAAAGAATGGTCTGTGTTCATAGCATTAAAGGATGTTTTCTTTGCTGTTGTGGTGCTGTGACTCAAATGACTAAGGTGCTGAAAAGTCAATGAGACTCTCTTGCTGCATGGGTCTGCACTTGCACCAAGAGAATGATGATGATGGTATTGTAGCATGACACAGTATACTCAGAGGTACCATCAGATAGCGAGAAGAGGTCACATTGTATCTGATTCAAAACCGGTAGAAAATAGTGCCCTGAAGATGCACTCTGCACTTGGCAGGAGGGGCTGAGTAAGTATGTAGAAGACAACAGCACTTTGACAGGTATTTATCCCTCTGCTGTGGCTTGGTTGTTCCTCAAGTGGTTGTTTGGCACAGTACCAGAAAGACGGGAAGAGCAGGGATCACTTCTTGTGGGATTTTTATTTTTCACCTTAGTAGCACAATGACATTGTTTTTAAAGATTTATGATTAATCAGCTTTGTAGGTAAATTATATTTCATATATGCTTTGCAGATTTAACAATCATTTTAATCATGTTAGTCCCAGAGAAAAATCTTCCTTGATGTTGCCATTGGGCAATGTCTTTTCCAATATTTCCAGAAGTTGCAGAATAGCTAAAATACATCTGCTACCTATGGTTATCTTGATGGGTCCTATCACTTATATTGCAATCACGTCTAGGTGACCTGGTACAGGTTGTGTTCCTCTGGGCTGGCCAGTTCTTGACACAGAATGATCCTTGCCTGAAGGGTTCTGAGAAATGGAAGAGTGACTAAGATCACCGATACTTTCAGTCCCAGTTCCTCAGACTTTTCCTTACCATGAAGTGACACACCAGTGTTTTGTTCTGTTACCATGGCATTCTGCAAACAACTCCAGCACACTAGCTAGAAATTAAGTGGGCAAAGCTCTAAAAGTTTGGCAGTTTGAATAAACATCTGTGAGGATCTGGCTGGACTCGGGGACAGGCTGTTCTTTGCAGAAGAAACCACAGAAATTGGTAGAGACACATTCCTTTTCGAAGGGCCTTTACAGGGTCTAGAGGAAAGAGTATGAGGCAAATAAGATTTATAACCAGAAAAGGACAGAAAGGACACAGGCTGGGGAATAGAGGGAAAAAAGGATCCTATGGTGGGGAACCTGGTACAGCGCAGAAAGGTAGAGGAATTAGAAAACATTTAGATGAGTGGAGAACCCAAAGAGAGAGGTGATCTCTCTTCCACAATGAAAAGCAGGATGCACATTATATTGCAGATGACAACTGCAGTGCCTTATGTATCATGTGTGATCATAATGTCACAGGCGTCTTCCTAGGGAACCTCTCAGAAGGCTTCAAGGCCTGTGGTCTTGGAGAAGTGCAAGTTCTCCTGAAAGATACTACAAGCTGCAAGAGAAGCGGGGGTCACAAAACTGTAAACTGAAGATATTACTGATCTGCAGTCTGGGCAAAATTTAAGAGTTCATTTAGGAAACCACTGGGGACACAAAGAGGTAGGGTGAACGCTGATAGAACATTAAATCATAAAAAGCTGGAGTTGTCTAACTTTCCCAATGCCATTCTAATTTCTACGCCTACAGCAGGAGGTCTATTCCAAGTTATGTGAGAATTTAGTCAGTCATATGGGTTGGGATGGGCTTTGTGCTGTTCAGAAAGGACACCCGGCAATGGTGGGGCCATTGGCCATTCTCTCCTGAGTGATTTGGCTGAATGCAGCAATCACAGAATCACAGAATGATATGGGGTTGGGAGGGACCTCTGGAGATCCGAGGCCCCATGCCAGATGTCTTGTATCTGTGTGCTCCCATTCTTGTGCTATTATGCACACATCCCTGTCTCAGTTGAGGCTTCAGGCAGAAATAACCCAAAATCCCACAACAACAGCTGTTTTGTTGGATTTTATGGAACTGAATCCCAAAAGTACTGGAAATCTTCAAATAAAGCTTTTTCCCCTAAAATTAACTTCCACATGCATAAGCCCCAACCATTTGTGAACAAGCAACGTTTGATTAGTAAGCTTGTCCTTTTGACGTCGGCCACTTGCCATTTGATTTCTAATAAATATGTGATAACTTGCTGAATGTCAAAGTAACTCAGGAGAATATTAATACAAGATGCATAATTTCATTGGAAGGCCACTATCAACACAAACACATATTTTAGTGGGACTTTATTCCCTGGATAGACTGTTCTTGAATAAAAAAATTCTGAAACTGAGACAAGTCCTTACTAAGAACTTTAATGGGTTTGACAAGTCAGTGTGCAAATGCTATGATGCTCAAAACTACGTGTGATGTGTAGTATGTTAATTTTACCAGTCAAGGAACCTCCTTTTACATGAAATATTTCAAAGAAACCCAAGTCATTTGTTCCACAGCTGGCAGGATGCTGCACACAGATATTCTCCCTGCATTTATGATCTTACAGTAAGGTGAAAAAGACTTCACTTAGCAAAATTTCACAAAGTTTTACAAGTGCTGTACTACTCACTGTTGCATACTTTCCCATAGCTATAGAAAAAGGGGCATGAGGGGATCATGATCCTAAGCAGGATTTGTACACCATCTAAACCACTCAAGGTGGATGTCTAACCAGTTAAAAGCCTACAGCACTAGAAATGGAAACCTGTGGCACGTCTGCTGCTCTGTTTGGGTACTCTTGCCTTTAGAAAGCTTTTCCCAATGCTGAAGTCTCACTTGCTGCAGTGCAATCCCAGCACTACTTGCCTTCCCTGTGACAGACCTGGAGGACGTGATTTCCTTCCTCTTTGCAGCAGCATTTTTACATATTCAACGACTGCTGTTCTCCACTCAGTTCCTTCTTATTCTCTGAGCGAACACACACCCTTCAACCTTTTCCAGACTTCTGACTGACCTTATTGCACTCCTCTCACCTCAGCCCAGCTTTCTGGCTACACAGTGCCCCAACCATCACTTGCTAGTCTAGCTAAGGCTAAGGCCTATTGCCTTTAGGGAATTTGCCCATGATGTGGAACCAAGCTAAGGGACAACTTCACATTGGTTTCAGCCCAGTATCCCAGTTTGTGCAGTGTGGTGTTTGCCCTTTTCATGATATCAGTGATTTGCATTTAGCCTCTGATCCATGAATAGGTCTTCACAAAACATTTTTTTGAGCTACTGCCTCACCTGCTGTTCCTCACTGCATACTCATACTGCAAACAGCTCCTGCATAGCTAGTGAACCTTGTCCTTCACGGTTTCTGTGTAAGACCAGTTCTACAGTTTGTTTAGTTTTTACTGTTAGAATCTTGTATCCCAACATGCCTGCAGTCCCTCCCAGCCAGGGTTGTGTGGAGATTTAAAAAGCATTCATCATCCAAGTTACTAATGATAGTAATGAGCAGTGCCAGGCTAGACCAGACTCCTGGGGAATTCAGAACTGAGGAGCTCAGTATATCATTCTATTTTGACAGCAAACTGTCTGTAACTACTGAGCCTTGTTTACAGTTGGTTTGATACCCACTTTTCATCTGGCCATATTTCTCCTCCTTTCTTATGTAAAGCTCTGCCAAAGCCTTATGAAAATGAAGATCTATGGCATTTACTGCTTCTTACTCTCATCGTGGTAAGGATTACCTCATCAAATGGTAAAATTAGATGGTTTGACACAGTCTGTTCTCCAGAAAGCCATGTTTTTTTTCCTCTAGGTACTTATGAATAATGGCTTGAGCATTTTTTTCCAGTGCTTTTGCAGGAACTGAAATAAGCTGATCTCTCAATAATCCGCTGACTCTTTTTGCTCCCTTTTTTAAAGAGAAGTACTACATTTGCTCTCTTCCCTTCAATATTTCAATATCTTAAGAGAACCACAAAATGTTCTGGACTTTGATCAGGAAATTCTCCAAGTATTCTGGGCAGTAATTCATCAAGGCCAGTTAATTTGAATATAGTTGGCTTCTTTATGCCCTTTCCAACCCTTTCTCTCCTTATCTTAGGTGCAGATCATACTGTTTTTTGCATCATTTTGCTGTGGTGTCAGTTGTGTTCGTTACCTGCCTTCAGCTGGCTCCTGAAGCCCATGAGACAAAAAACAGCACACAGCTTTCTCATTAACCTTTCCCCTTTCTGTTGAGTAATTAGCCATTTGCTTGGGATTTGTTTTACACTGAGTGTACCTGCAGAAGTGTTTCTTGTTACCCTTTAGGGAATTTGCTCAGGTTACCTCATTTTGAGGTCTTGCTTTTGCGTTCCAATCCTATATGCTATTGCCATGCTTGTATACTCATTATCAACAATCCTCTAGTTTCCTAGTACCTATCTTCACTTTCTTAGCAGGCTTTCCCTTACATTTGCCCAGAGCAGGATCTTCCCAACCAAATCTCTGAATGTTTTAAAATATGCCTTCTTGAGGCCTATGCTCTTTATTTTGCTGCCTTCCTTCTCTTCAGTTTCTAAAGGAAGACCATGGAAGCTAGAAGCAGTTAGCTTCTCTGAAAATAAGACTTTAACTCTGTTTTTATTATTTTGATCACAAGGCCAGAATTTTAACTGCACAGCAAGAAGAGCTCTAGGCCTCCTGTTTCTTCAGCATTACTGTAGAGACATTTTCTGCCAGACTGCTTTACAGTGTGGATGCCTCTCAAACTTTCTTATCTGTGCGTGGTATATGATGCAAGGTGCACAGAGTGCACTTTGTGAAAGTTTTCAAAAACTGACAGTGTCTCCAGCTGCTAAAGTCTCCTGTGCTTCTAGTCCCCATCAGGAGAACACAGTCTGATATCATCAGGGTTTTCACAAATGCTACAGAGAGCTGATTGCATCACCCCCAGACACATTTGGTCTTGCTGGGAAACATATGACTGTCTCCACGGTATTTTATCTACACCTGTTAGTGTGTTTACCTGAGTATAAATCACCAATGCCAATTGCCCGCAGTGTAGCACAACCATATCTTTCTGAAATTGTATTCTATTTGAACACATCTACTATGTAATAGCAAAGATATCTTTGAAAATTTAGACGACAAACCAGAGAAGACCTGTGGGTGTGCTCTGTGGTGAGAGGGCACACTTATAAGACTTTAGACATTATGGTTTCAAGAGCCAAACTTAGCATATTTTTCATGTTCTGAACCATTTGGATTAAAAACTGATCTCACCAGCTTTTCAGCTGGTTCCTACACCTACAATGTGAGATGATATGCCTGGAAGTCATCAAAACTCAGCCTGCGTCTGTCTTACTTGAACAATAGTGATGCTGATGGAGCAACCACAAATGAAATAACAAATCAACAAGCTAATCTACATCCTTCCAGCATCACTTCCTAAACTGTGATGTAACCACATAAGCACACCACAACCATAGCTTTTGTCTTGCACAAAACCTGAGTACTTGCAAGCATTAGGGAGTGTAGACCTAAAGTTAAAATTTGCAGCTTTACATTAACTGAAGAACACATACATCTCTTGCCTTGCTTTTATGTTCTGTCCAGAACTAGAGGTAGGAGTTATTCCAAGGGGAAAAAAAAAAAAAGGGAAAGAAAAAAAAGAAAAGAAGCTTGATAACATTTCTGACTGGGATGGAATATAACAGAAACAAAAATGTGGGGAGACGGTCTTCTCACATGGTTTGCAGTCCAGGTTTACCACCTTAACAGAAATTAACAGGTCAGATAATGAACTGGTATGAAATCCTGGACCAATGAAATCTATGGGAGAACTCACATTGATTTTTCTGGGGCCAGGATTTCAGTCTGGCCAAACTGTGTCCAAATGCTGACCTTTTTTAAAAAGCAGGAAATGTCATGCATCATTTTTTACAGGAATATATTCATATTCAGACAAACTAGAATGTTTTTGGGCAAGGAAATATACATGGGGTGACTTTGCTGTCAGGTCAAAATGAGCACTGGGAGACACCACGTGAAAGGATGGACAAAGGAATACTCTGCAGTGCAGGCAGATAGTAACCAAGTAGGGTGCTCTGTGGAGCTATGGATTTTGATGTGAGGGCTCATGACTCCCTAGATCTATGAGCATTGTTATTTTCAGCAAGATGCAATGAGCTCAAACACATCTCACCAGCAGCAGAATTTTCCCCTTTGAGAAGATTAACAAAAGCTGGTGCTGTTTGGAAGAGATGAGTTGGGTTTTCTGAAACTTACACTTACCCAGCCACAGTACCTGGGGGACAGATGGTTTACTCTCTCCCAGTTGCCTAGCACACGATCCCTGCTTTCCTCCAGTGGTGGGGACAATTACAAACAGGCATTCCTAGCATGGGAGCAACCTGGGTCTTGACTGTGGAGTTGTTCCTTCTGATTTGAAAATTATCCTGCTGTCTTAAACTTAAAACAATACTGCTTCAGCTGATCACAGCTGAACAATATACTCCACCTTTGACTTGTGTACAGTGTGTGCTTTTTTCACTTCCTGCCAGTGTTTACAGCCAGGCTGCAGCAAGAGTTCAAGGGGTCCGGTGCTGTCTCCTCCTCTCCACACCTTTGTAGGCTTCTGCCTGTCCAGAACTGACATTGGCTGTAGTGCTCTGATATTAGCTTCAGTTCAACACGTTATTTTAAGCTGATGAACAAACGAGAACTAGCATAGCCTATCTCCAGGGATGAAAGGAAGAGCCAAGAGCAGATGTTGAAATATCGAAGTGATGATGTCAGTTAAACCTCTTTACAAAACAGTCAAGTGGAAAGACTGAAAAGAAAGGTTGCACTTTTCCTCCAATACAGGTCAAATAAAGAGCTAAGCGTGTTGCAGTCCTGCTAGAGATTGTGCTTTTTCAAATAGTTTTCCCGATATAATCAAAGATATTTACATTCTTCATATAAGTTTACTGCCCTCACACTGTTAATCCCCACTAGGCGTTCAGAAAAAGAGGAATCTATTTCTACCAGCTTTATTAGTGCACTGCAATTTTCCCAGGCCCAGATCTGAATGAATTGTTTATGGCAATAAGTGATTTGTTTAACTTAGTCCATTTTTTCCTACTTATGACTTGACCAGCACATCATCCTGATTTTTTCTACATTTGTAGGATTAATTGTAAATATTCACCAAACAGATTACACAAATACATTTCAATTGATGAGTTGTTTGCAGACCAATGTCTTTGAAAATACCCAATTTATTTTTTTACCCCCAAGGGTATGTGGCTGGTTGCCTAATTCACATGCCATCATTTCAGACAGAGAAACTAAAACTTTTCGATTTGGAGAATAATGATGGAAACATATCAGTTACTGAAGAGATAATAACGCCCCTGTACAAGGACCTTCCAGATTAATGTTAATCGGTGTTCAAAATTGTTTACAGAATGTATAGGACTCACAAATAAATTGTTAAACTAACACTGTAAAGAAACACGACCCCTGGAAAACAGGAGTGAGAGCCAGCCATGAGAACAGACATGAATCAATTTCTTCTAGTTCCAAAAGCTCTGCTGCTTAGCATTTGTCTCTCATCCTGCAGGGCTGCTCCGTGAAAACCTCCAACGATGTTACATATAATACAAAACACACAAGCAACTTATCATGGAAATTTGACTAATATTAACTAAGGGAAAATCGACAGAACAGGCAAAATGTTACATTGAATTATTTGTTTTGTAAAAAAACATTTATAAAATGACTTCCAGTTATGAAAGGAGGATTGAATTAATGACTGTCTTTAGGATATGCCACACAGACACTCTGGAGGCTTGTGAGAGTATTTCTTAATAGAAAGTGTGTGCAAGTACCTTAAAACGTAGAATGAGGGCTAACGGAGTCATCAACAATAATCTGCTGAAGCCAAGGAAAAATGACACCAGGAAACTTCATGTTTCTAAGGCTAAAAGTAAGAGCTTAGAAATTTAATCACAAACTCCAATTTTATCATAAAACCTTAATAGACTTGACTAAAAAAATGTACCTTAATTTTTAGAAACTCTCAGACTGTCCTGAAATCAGCAAAACCAGAGTTTTTACACTGCTTTTAATAACCTCCAAAGCTTAGTGAGATATTAAAATTTTATTGTATTTTAAAATAAAATGAAAGATGACCGAGATAGCTCCAATAACCTCTTCAGATCAAACCTTGTGCGCAGGAAAAGAGGAATTTATTCTGGTTTTGTTAGATAGGAACCCAGATGTATATGGGACAGCAGCAATGTGAAGTGGATTCCCACATACCTAGTTTTCTACTCCTGTTAGTTGCCTGCTGTCTCAGATACAAGTTTCCTCGGTACTTCTAGCACAAGGTGTTTGGTTATAAGTCAGTTTTGGGATAATCTCTCATTTAAAGGCCAGGTTTAGCCTGTAAGAGCAATACACTCAATCTGCAGTCTGCTGTCTCCCATGAGCCCTTTAGCAGTGGTCATGCAGGTCAGCCATGTGATATGCAAGCCAAAGGAGAGCAAAAGCTACATGCCTGTTCATATTAACAGGCCACATATGTGCCTCTGGCTTCCTGTGATGATGGATAAGCCTGTGCCATTACATGCCATTTGCATGTCTGGGGTAACAACGTTTGTTGGCTCCATTTACTTAGATGGGCTAAAGGAGACACCTAAATACTCAGCATCCAAGTGGCCTCCTAATGGACTTTATGGCTTGCACCAGTAGACAGAGTGGAGACCTCTGAAACAAAGCATGGAAATATTTTTTCTGCTTCTTGTGTGGATGTGACTTCTAATAAACCACCATATGACTTTTTTCTCCTCCTCTTCAAACCAGCAAGGATTCCTATCCTCTGAACTCACTAAGATCTTTGTAAACTGCAAAATGGTTATTTTCAGTTTCCCATCTAAAGGAATAGTTTAAAGGAATGCTGACATGTTGAATAAGAGTAGATTTATTTTCTAAGAAAAAATCCATTATAAAATTAATAAGTACTTGCCACAATTCACATGCACATCCAAGTGAGTAAGCAGATGCATCCTACTGTGATTTGAAAAGGGCTTCCTACTGCTTTTAGGCACTTTTTACAGTTAAGAATCAGGAATTTTGGCCCATGTGGAAATATTTTAAACTCTTCCTAGTGTAGTTATGATGTTTTCCTATGCAGCCCAGCACAAACATTTCCAGTGTGCTATGACTCAGTATTTTTTTTTTTTGAAGTGGCAGAAATACAATGAAAAGCCTGTTTCTCATAGTATTTTGGCAGAAAACAGCTCTGTGGGCTGGTGTTGGCAACACCACAGTCTAAGAATAGGGCACTTCTCAGGCAGAAAGTTGTTGAATTTGGACATAAGCTAGGTTTGCCTAGGCGCAAAGAAGCCACTGTCTTCAGGGAAAGGAGTAATTTGGAAATGCTTATCCTACAAGTTAGAGTGCGTTAGTGTCTACCAAAATAATTATTTCCTGTGAGGCCTACTCAGAATGAAGTAATCTCAAAGAATATATTCCATTGTATGAGCGAGGTCGCTGGGCAGCCCCTCCAAGGGTTGCAATTGTCTGCTAAAAGCAGAAGCAGCAGCAGCAGCCAAAACCAAGAAGCACCTTGATTCACATAAGCAGGCTTGCCTTTATTCACACACACACAGCTATATTTATAGGGATAGTTTCTGAGCTGTTTTGCCAAACAGGATGAGCACTCCCTTTCTCACAGAACATGACTGTTTTCAGCCACATCTCTCTACACACACTCCTCCAGGTGGTTTTCCAACCTGACCTTCGCAGACACACATATGGTTTGTGGCCAGCTCGAAACAACCTTATTCTTAAAGCAATATAGTCTTAATTCTGAATAATTTTTGTTTGATCTGCTATATGTTCAGAAGAGTTCTAAAATCAGTCTTGATCAATCTCCCAGATGTTCTTCATGGCCACACCAGCTGATGTATGGAGTGCTCTATTCTGGTTTCAATTGTTCATATCCATGAGTGATGTTTCCTTCCAAGTTTGTGTAAATGGGAAGAATTGTAAATGGATGTACCATGCTGATAGCAATACTGCTGTCTTCTTAAAATGTAACATTTGGGTGAGACAAAAATTAAAACAACAATGAGGAAATGAAAGAGTTAAAGCTTTTAAAAATGGACTTATCATGACAGCCTTAAAACCTAATATTCTGAGCTGAGCCTGGGCTGTCCTGGTTATGCTAAACCCAGTGGAGGTGGAAGTGTTTTTGCTAGCTAAGGCTTTATCCAGAAATAGAAGCTATGTAGATTGTTCTCTACAAATAAAAGCAATGCAGACAATTCCCTGGAAACCCCAGCTACAGCATTTCCTTACTACGGGTAACATTTGCCAAGTGACTCAAGTGTCTACACTGCCAGTTTGATTTCATTCTTATTTCACCCCAGGGCTCTGGTTTCCTGATTACCCATACTGTTCACGTGCTGCTTTTGGCAGCAATTATTTTGGTCAATTATTTCGCTCCAAAAGGAAATGCTGGCGCAGTTGGCAGACCAAGCAGATCATATTGGATATGTACCTCCCAGACTTGGACTCCTGCTCTAGGAGACTGAAGCTCAGCACAGCCCCAGAGAACCTTGCTTCCTCAGCAGCCCTCTACACACCCTCAGACCTTGCAGGACTCCTGACAGCCCACTTCGCCCTCAGATAAGAAAACACAGCCCTAGCAGACAGAAATCTTATTACTGATGTGTAGAGATCTATGGAACTTCTCTGGACAAGCTGTAGACAGCCAGTTCTGGAAGCTGTCTTTTTGCACAACACTGAAGCCTATGAGTTTGTCTGCTCAAGATTTATAGGCCTTAAGTTGTTTGGAAGATGCTTTCTCTTATTTAAAATTGCTTGTAATATTCCTGTAGTGCTCATTCATATCTTTTGTTTTCAGCAGGATAAAGGAGAGAGAAAGAAGTTGTCTCCCTCTTAAAGAATGAGGCATTCTGAACTCCCTCACATGCAGGTCACAACAGCTTTGTTGTCATATCCTTCATGTCTTTACTCACTATTTTCCAACTTTTCCCATGTTCCTCCCCTTAGGAAGGATAGAAGATCATTCACTGCAGAAACGAAAGAGCTACCTGGCAGCAGCTCTAAAACAGAGGCTGAGAAGAGCTAAGAATTACTTTCAGTGTCTCTTTGCTCTACCAGTCCTATGCATCAGGTCCTCAGCTGAAGTAAGCTGGAACATGTTTGCTAGCTTCAATGGCAATATGCAGGGGACTCACTATCTTTTCTACCCTAGAGAAACAAGGAGCAGGCAATGCAGTTAACAGAAATTATTCTCCCTCTAATTTTAATCTGAAAGTTCTTTTATCACAGAACACTTAGCATATACATGCTCACCTGGGGGCTTTATTTCAGTTGTTCCTACCTAAACACGTCATCTCTAATGAAACAGCATCCATATGTCATATTATAGGCAGGTTATAGATGGAGGTAATCATGCTGCTTTGAGACATTCCCTTTCTACATATTAATCCATCGCCTTTGAGACTTGTTCTAACAGTCTAAACCAGGAATAGGTACAGCCAGAAGAAAGGGTTACAACTTTGAAACTTGGATGAGATTTTTAACTTGAAAAGAGCCAGGAATGTGTGAACTCCTGCCCTTTCCCAACAAACACTAAAGAAGAGCTTCCGACTACTGGCATTAAAGATAATCAGCCTGTCAAGGAAATGTTTCTCTCCCCAAATACAGAAGCCTTCCCTCAAACTCTCAAATTTATACACGTCTGATGGTGGCACGTAGTCCCATACTAATGACACATTTATGGGCTGCTATCTTGAGGGCTGGAAACAAAAATTTCACATCTTTCCAAAAAAGAAAGCTCCTTTTCCATGGTAACATGTCACATTAAGCTCTGGCCCTGGAAGTTTCCTATCTACCAGACATCAGTTGTAACATTTTTAAGTACAAAACCACTTCTCTCTGAAGGAGTATATTGATTTTTCCCTTCTAAATGTGATGGTTGTACTTGTGGCATGAAGGCACCTGGATTTACAAAAAGTAACCACAACACGGTGAAAATTCATGGGTGTGCAGGGGAAACAACAACATAAGACAAAGACTGTCAGAAACCTGATCAGACCTTGGAAGTTAGAGAGCACAGGGCTACTCATAGAGGTTCCTAGCTCTGCCACTAATGCAAGGTATGTCCTTGGGCATGTCTCTTCCCCTTGCTGTGATTCCATTCTCCATCCGTAAAGTGAAGATAAGAACATGTAACTTTATGAAGTGCTTCAGGTAACAAATGCAACATTTCCCCAACATAGATCATTCATTGTCTCCCCACTTAGAAATAACATGACTATTTGTTTAGCTCTTTCTGTCACACCACTCCTGCACCTCTACAGCAGCTAGTTAAAGCACATTCCCCTCCCACCTGTACCAAGTATGCATAGCACTAACCCTAGCAAATCATTACTGCAGCAGCAATGGAAGAATAAAGATGCTTCAAGATTTGCAGTTGTATGAAAAATGGCATTTACTCTAGCAGCTGACAAAAACAAGCCTGCAGAACAAGTAGAATAAAGCCTACCCAGACTACTTGCCCAAGGTCTGTATTATGATTCTTCACAGTGGGAAGGAAAGAGGAAGATTCTCTCTGACAACTGTTAAATTTAGTATTTGTAGGGAGCTGCAGGATAGTCCAAGGGCTTAAAAGCTAATTGTCTATAGTACTTAGGTGGAAATTTTAGTAACCTACTCTTCTCCCATTAGATGAATCCTCAGGAATAAGTGAATGACAGTATAGTGTTGCAATTACTTTTTAAGTATGAATGTACATTTTTATTTGCCAAAGAACAGGAGTATGTGCTGGGAACAATTATGTCACTGTACAACTTCCAATGATTGAAGGGAGACTTTGTTTATTTTATAATTAGCTTCTAAACTATCAGTTTATTTAATCATAACAAATCTGGAATCTCTTCCATGACTTTAACAGTGGAATACTTGGCTCCGGATATGTGGGTCATTGCTTCCTCATTCTTTAATATAAAAGCAAACTAACAGCCTTCTCAGAACTTTTTGGGTCTCTTTTAAAGGTATCCTGATAATCCCCTGAGAAACCACACTAGAGCATGTCAGCATTTCCCTAAACTCAGGTTACAGCTCCTGTCAGTACTTGGTTTTCTAACAGTAGTCATGAAAAGCTATGATCCAGTACCTGGGCTGCTATTTTATTTACATACTGTGATGAGTAAATAGCCCAAGCCCATAGTCTAGATTTTTGTGTCATTTATAAACCTCTCATTTACTTATCTTGGACTGCAATTTCAGCCATTTAGTGATAGGATGCAAACCTTGCTTTTCCCAAACATGGCACAAATGCATTTTTAGCTCTTTCAGTGCTCTCACAGCACTAGACCCACAGAAATTAAAACCTTAGTCTGGATTTGCATCACCATGAAAGCAAGCAGAGCCTGTCTGCCAGCATACACACAGACTCAACAGACAGAAATCTGAATGAAAAATGGGGTAAGAACAGGAGTGAATGGTGCCTGAATTAATGTTACTGTGGAACACCTTCGTGTAATGCTCAGGGTACAGAAGGAGAGATGCTTACAGAGGTGGGAGAATAATGGAAAATTAAGAATGAGGGCATATCAGGGGAAATGATCAGATGTGGGTTTTTTTTCCTAGGTAAACTTTTATGTGATTTGTCCTAAGTGCAAGACAGCTTGCAGAAAGCTATAATATCTTCTTTCCCTACCCTTATGGTAACGTTGGCAACAGAAAAAGGTCATACATGTGAAGTGAAAAAGTCACGTATCTAAGTGATCAGAAATGAACTGTTTAAATTGGAGCAAAAGCTGCAATTGGGAGAAGGAAAGGAGCCATACCCTTGGGAATACAATGATGATTTGTGCCCTTTGAAAATCCTAGAAAACCAAGAAGTGCAGATGAGCCAAGAAATATTTTGGGAAAAATGGGTCCTTCCTTACTCTAGGGATCAAAGAGGAAAAATTAGGCAAAGCTAAAATCATGTCTGAAGGACCAGAGGCTCTGGAAAAAGCAACACTGGTACCACCATTCACCAGCACAGAGAGAAATAATACATCACAGCTTGGTCTCTAGAGCCACAGTGGATAATTTCTCAGTGGCCCTTCTTCCACCTCCTCTATTCCACCAGTCCAGTCCCTATTTGCAATCAGGGTCTTGGTCTGTCTTCACAGACATGAGGAGACAGACAATTAGACATGAGGAGCAATAAGGGATGGAAAGGAATAAATGGGTCCCTGGCCACACTGAGGACAGTGCACCCTGATCCCTCTTGGGTTTTGTTAGTGGTACTCCTAGAGCAGAGTCTCTTCTTGCTCAACTGTTTCCACAATCAGATTTCCACCTGAATGGTGCCCCTTTTCCAACATATGCCAGAGAAAAAAACAGCAGTAGCTCACTCTCTGCAATATAATCTGCTAATTCTGCATGAGAGGAGAATGTGCTCTCTACAGATTGCCAGTTTGTATACCAAGTAAAGAAAGGGTCTGACAGCCAGAATGCAGAGTCATGCAGCAGGCTCAATAAACGTTCTGATCCAGAAGATGTGGCAAGAGCGGTTTTCATCTCCAAGACATGGCTATTCAGCACAAAGATACCAAATTTTGTACCTTTGTTGGGGGATTCCCATTTCAAGTTAAGCTGAGACTATTTCATTGATAACTGCAGGCACACTCATATGACTCTAAAAAGGTTTCAGGATATTTACCTAGAAACCACAAAAGTGGGCTAAGAAACAGAGAATCTGACTTCCCCCCCTCCTTGTTTTTATTTATATACCAGGAAATTTCCAAACTTTCAGTATCACAGGCAATTTAGATTGATTTCACACCAAAAGATTATCGCTAAAATTCCTAGACTGCTCTTAGATCGCATATGGTTTTTGATAAAATATGCCCTAAAGACCTCACATACTAAGGGAAAAGGAAGAACTTTTGGTAGCTCTTCAACCTTTTCTACAACAACCCAATTTTCTTGAAAGTCTTCCAGCTAAACACTTTCCCTTTTCTCTCAAATAAATCACAGATAATGACAGGCATTGATACAGTTAAAAATTTTGACTGTGGTGGATAAAAGTAAATAGTTAATAATCAGAGTTCCTCACAGTTATAAATGCCATTAACTGGCTCTCACAATCCTGCTGTTTCAAGAGGAGAGGTGACATTGAGCTTGCAGGGCAAAGATAAGTGAACATTTACCAGGTGAGTAGAAGAGAAAAGCCTTAAATAAGATGATCTCTACTGAAAGCACTGATTGAGAAGTGTGCTTGCTGCATGCTGCTTTCATTTCAATGTCAATTGGATTACAGTTGTGCTCATTTATAAATAGGAATATTTTTTCAAAAAGTGAAGGTATACCAGAGCACTATTTCTTGTACTGTTGTGTCTGCATTTGGGCAACAAGCAGCTGCAGAAAAATTAAAATTACCAAACAGAAAATCTACTGCCAAAATATGTCAGCGGTCCCAGGGGCTGGGAAGGCAGGCAGTAGCAAGCCAGCAGACCAAGAGAGGCAGGTTTCTGCTCCTAGGCATGAGGAAAGACAGAGCTTCCTGAGCATACAACTTCCTGAGGGGTCAGGTTTGGCCACCAGGAACTTGGAAGCTGCTGTTTGCTTCTACTGTGATGACGGGAAAACCGTATCTACTCTTGGTAAAGAAGCAGTGCTGCACCTCTAGGAAAGTCCATTTCTCCCTGATGGGAGCAACCCTGCAGAGCCCCAGACACAAGCACACACCTTGCAATACAGGGAGAAGAGTCCCTATTTTGAAAGGTGAGATTTGACTACCTTTTAGGTATTGCTGAGCTTTGCAGAGGCAACTTCCTAAGGCTAAAGTCATCAAACAATTTAACTTCCTGTTCAAGCATTGCCATTACAGTGGTTTCACTTGGCTTTGCATCATGTGCTGCAGAGGGAGGAGGAGAGAAGTTGTGTGAGCAACCAAGGGTGCAGCCTGGCCCCACTGGGAAGGAAAGCTGGTGGTGCAGGGCCCTGGGAGACGTGGCAGTGCCTGCAGGGGGTGGGGACAAAGCATCGGGCCCACCATTAGCACCATGCTCCTGGGGATCCTCGTGGTGCTCTGCTTCATCCCCACTGCTGATGTAACAGGTAATAAAACCCCTTACATTTCAATCCTTTCCACTACTTTTCCTCACTTTGATCATTAGGAGGGAGAAGGTCTGGTATCACTTTGAATTAATTTTGTACAAATTATCAAATTATTCTGTATTTGGATGAAAAGGGAGAGACAGAACATGCTGCTAAAACTGCACAGGGATCAACTTAATGTAATTAAGAGGCTGTTTCTTCTCCTGCCACAAGTATCCCTCCATGATAAGACCCAAGAGCTTTCTTTTAGTTTGACTTCTCTTCAGATGCATTTGGAAATTGCATGCACAGATAGAGGGAGGGTTATTTCACCTTTTCCCCCCAGGTGTTACAAATTTTGCTCACAAGTGCCTTCTCCTGAGGGGCAGAAGGGCTCAGCAGACCTGGTGCCAATGCCTCTACTGGGGCAGGCTCTCCACTGCCCTCCAAGTCTCCTGTGCAAAGCTCCAGGTCCCATCATGGCCTGGCTCAGTGTGATGGGCTGCAGAGCTGAGCCCACCCAGATCCTTACTGAGGAACTGCAGAATTGCTTACTGAGCTCAAAGAGGAGAGGATAGGAATTACCGAGTTGCTGATTTTTGCATTGTTTAGTAGTTTACTGATACTTACTAGATATCTAGCTTCTTTCTGAAAAGATCTTCAACAACAAAAAATGTCTATTTATGATTTTGAAATCCCAAGTCTTAGTGAATCTTTTTGAATCATAAGATGTTGTGACTGACGGTATTTTGTCTTGATGTTGTCTTGCTGATGCAGTGTTCTCATGTTCAGAGCTAATACCTTTCCAAAGAGCACATCAAAATGCACAGCAAGGCAAGTGGTGATTTCTAGGATAATCTTGAGAAAGGGCTTTTTCTAAGATAATCTCGAGACAGACCATTTTTCAGACCACTGGCCTGTGAACTCTTGTTGTTGGGTCTTCTCCAAATAGCAGTGTTTTGTATTTTACATGGAGGTATCTACAGATAGGAACAAAACTCTGTTTCCAGTACAAAATTTTTCACATATAGAACAACTTTAAAGAGTTGATTGTTCTAATATGAGATACTAAAAGGAGAGAAGCTATTTTTCCTTATTCTGCTGTATTTTTCTGTAATTCTTTTCCTTAGTGAAAGCATTGTAATTTGCCTAACACCACGATCTATGTTTCTTTAAGAGATCATAGGCTTTTTCTCCTTTGCCATTTTCCCATGTTTATAATTCTGTGTTTGCAATATCACAATTATTTCCACAGCAGGCCTCTGGGTTGTCAGAGGAGAAACTAAATCCAGCAGGGGATAAGCATCAGCAGTGGGATAACAGTTTTAAAAACATTTCCATGAGGTGTGAACAGCTTTTAAGCAACTCTTTTGAATTGCAACAAAATAAAGTACAGTGTGTGATTACCAGAGACATGGGTTATGCCATGACTCTACAGGCATTTAAACACTTGCTTTGCATGAAGAACTTGAGTTTCTCCAATAGCTTCACAAAGAATGTTCAACTCCTTGAAGCACAAGAGGTTGCTTGCTTCTTGGGGCTCTCATATTTCCCCCATGTCTTTTCTCTATGTCTTCCCTTCATTTTGATTGAGATGCCTGATCCTTAGTACGTGGAAAACATTAAGGCAGGGCAAAACCCTGCAGAACTTCCTCAAGGTGCAAAGTATATGATAGGCCTCAGGTATTTTATTTTGTGGAATATAAGAGAATCTGTCCCATTCTGCTGCTGATAGACGGTACCAGTGAGTGCTGCAGGTTGAGTCTGAATCACAGAAAGGGACTTAAAAGATCGGTTTGTTCACTTCCCTTCTGCAGAAACACCAAAGTTTACAGAGCTTGTTCTCCCCGCTTTTTTGTTGGCTAGATAATTACCTTGCTCCTGTCTGTCAGAGAGGCAGCTAGACCAAGTTGCCTGTCCCGTGTGTTTTGTGAAGTAATGTAAGCGGGTTCCCACTGCAGTGTACCACAAATTACCTCATCTTTTTACTACCTGCATAACATTCTGGCTTATGGTCTCCAGGTTTTTAAATCAACCTGTAGCACACTAAGGTTATCAGACTGCAAAAGACGTGTGAGGCAAGATTAGTTGAGATCAGGATGACATCAACAAATTCTTGTATAAAAATACAATTAAAAAATCACAAACTGACAAGAAAAAACCCTGTGCTCACACTGGGTTTGATTAAAGCAAGAGAGTCACCTGGGCTTTATGTAGTACTGTGCTTCCTGCAGTACTCGCACCGAGGTAGGAGAGATCAGAAGAAAGCAAGTCTGTAACGGCTAGAAGGGGCAGATCCCTCCAGCTGCACATTATACACACAGCTGGGTGGCCTAAAACCAAAGGAAAAGAGAAAGACCCTTGTACCTGGGAAAGAAGAGTAAAGGTAATTGAACAACAGACCAACAGCAGCAAAAAATGGAAGAGCTTTGTTCATGACATAACTGTGTATCTTTCTGCTACATCCCTTCATGTTTTCCCCTCGCCCTCCAGGAACTTAAGTGGGCCGTTTCATTATAGAAATCCCAATTTATCCCAGATACTTTGCTCTGGCAAATGGCTGCTTGAAGTCAACTGGCATGGAAAAGAAAGAAAGGGGAGTGCAAAATATTTTTAACAGAATAATTTTTTCCAATAGCTGATGATGATTCATGGAAACTTCTGGAAAAAAAAACCTCAAAATAGTTACTTTCCATACTTTGCTGTCTCTATTTCACTTTCTTGGCAAATAAGAAAGAAAGAAAACAAAACTTCAATGAGGTTGTGCTTGCATCAGGGGTCCACGATTAGAAAGTCAGTATTTTATGGATATTATATGGACAGCATTTTTTTTCATAATGCAAAAAGCTCTCACGTGATTTTAACAAATGTCTAGCATGACAAATAAGGTATAATAAAGGTTAACAAGCGTTCAGAGATCTTACACACCAGTGCATATAAATCCTAAGATCCCGAGAAGGGCTTGCAGCCTACATACACTGACTTAAATGATTTTACATTTTTAGACTTCACAGCTTTTTGCAACTGTAGACAAGATTTTTCACAACTGCTGTTTTCCTGGCTGGCTGAGGCCAAGATACAGATATTTATTACTATGCAGCATGACTGAACACAGCTCTGGAAATGGCAATCATGACCCTTTTTAGGGGAAAGCATACACTAGTGGAAACACATACTAAATGTTTCAGAGTTTCCCCATTTTAATAAACCCAGAGCGACACTTAAGAGAAAAACTGTCCCTGTGAAGGCAGAAGCATCCACAGCCCAGTGTTTGCTCAGAGTGGTCCTGATCCTGCTAAGAATATAATAAAATCCGATTCAGATCACAACTGAAGTAAGGGATGCTTGGTCTTACTCTGTTTTCCCCATGAAACTAATACAGATTTTGGCATGACTGACTCTCTTCCATTCAAAGAAAATCCAAGGCTGGAGGAGGAGAACGACAGCAGGACCTGTCTAACATGCCTGTAGGGTAAACCTGCCTTGCCCCTGCTGGCACTGCAGCCCAGCCAATTCATGTGCTGCTAATTAATTCCTATAAATGAAAACCAAAAGATCTTGCTCAATCAATTTAGATTTGAACTATTAGACCCATTTGGTGTAAGTGGATTTGGGTGCATAGCTTAAATCATGTAAGAGCAGCCTTCATTTACTGATCCACAAATAAACTTTTTCTTACTGCTCGGCCACCCTGCACCCTAACATCTGCAGCGTGGGGCTGGGTTATCACTGCCCAGCCTGCATGCCAAGGCAAACAAACTGGACCCTAAATCCAAGAAGTGGAAATAAGTCAGAGGAACTTTTTTTCAGGTGGGTGTATCAAAAGAGACTGGTTTCCAATTAGCACAACATCATGGCAGGGACATAAATAGTCCAAAGCTGTAGTTAAATAGTGGAGCTCAAGGCATGAAGCTATGTACTAAACATCAGGAATCCAGGTTAGCGGACAACAGAGGAACGTGGGGGTAAGTCATAGGCGCCTGCAGATGAGTCTAAATAACATTTGAGTGGACCCTCAGAGACAAGATTTTTAGTGTTCTTTTGTCTTTCCTCTGGCCATAGTAAGAATCTGTTTGGGCTGAGCAATAAACATCTGTTAGCTTTTGTAAGTGCTTGCAGTGAAAAATAGGCAAGTGTTTTTCTGAAGTGTAACACTTTTGCAAGCGACTGTTCCTACTTTAATTGTAAACTCTGAGACAGAGAAGGTCTCTTCTGAAGGTGTACTCAGTCCCTCTGACAATCAGGGTTGTAGTGGTGGGCTCTGCTATGGTGCAAATCAGAAGAATAACTGTCTCAAGTGAGATGTGCAGAATTCTGCTGTGGTAAAGGTAGAAGAATTCTAATGCAGAGCTGCACATTGCCATTTAGGCCAAAGATCAACTTTGTGTCCCTCAAAAATATGACCAAATACCTTGTCTAAAGGGGTGGAATCCAAACCTCACCCCTTACTAGACTGCCTTATAAGACTATGCAAGCACTTGTCGGAAAATGCTGATTCGATGAAACTGAAGTGTTTTGCTGAAATGTCTTCATTTCGATGAAAATTCACCACAGGCATCACCTCCACTAGAAATGTGCCTTGTCTGTTATTAATCTGCTACGCAGTATCAGGATTTCAAGATCCATGTCTCTTTCTGCTGGAAAGCCCAGAAATGCTCATCCTTCTTCGAAACAAAAAGCTTCACTGTGTTTAGGTTTCCCAAAACACATGGGATTTCAGAGTTGTGATGGAATCCACTCCACCCTCTACACTATCTCGAACAAAGAGACAAAGGAAGATAGACTACAATCTTTCTTTGCTAAAGACAACACAGTAGAGTATTCCTTGTCTCACATCTCTCACATCTTCCTGCTCTCATGAGAAGAAGGGACTGGTAAACAAGACTTTGAGAAAATTAACAACTTCAGTGTTTTCATGGGTTGGGCTGCTAAATGGAGAACCCTGCTAGCCGTGGGTTGTTTTTACTGCCTACACCCTACCACTAGTCCTGGCCACCTCATGCATCTCCATGTTTTAACCTTGGTATCATGTTCATCCCAAAGGAGTACCCTACTCAAGAGGTTGGGGTACTCCATCTTCTTGTGCAGGCGTGAACATACTAAATGTAGCCATTTGGTACTAGATATTGTTAAACGTGGTGAAATACTTGTTTTCTGGGCATTCTGGATCTGGTCTCCTTCCCACTCCACTTCCCTTACTAGACTGTTTTAAGTCTTGTCACATGGATTAAGTAGAAACAAAGTAGTTTTTGCAGTGAGTTTTGAGGGCCAGAGATACTATTGTCATTCTTATGACCACAGCAACTCTCAGGGATCTATAAAGGCTACTAAGAGCTACATGAGTGGAGCTTGCATGAAGCCTTATGCAGTCATATACATACACAAAAGTCCTTAGTTCTGGCAAGTTCCTATCCTAAAAGCCAAAACTCCCTTCCTCTCACTTACGAATTATCATTTGAAAAATAGGGCCTGATTTGTACAGGACGAATTTTCTTGGAAGAAATAATTTTTCTGCATAGCCCTTGTAGTGTTTCAGTGTTTGGCAGGTGGTAGCACAGAGGTCTACGTGTCAGAAAACATTTCCTGTTTTCTGGTCAATCCAAATTGAATCATATCCTTCTGTGATGTGCTTTTTTGCAAGCCATTCAAGTGCTAAGTGCTAGTGCAGTGTCAAATTAGTTAGTTCCTGAGTCCTTTGAGACATTAAGAATCTCCTACAGCTGCTAGCTAGAGAAAGGACTTATTTTACATTAAAATGATAGCAGTTCATGCTCTTAGTGCTCATCATTCAAGGTCCAAACCCTTAAAATGATTCAGCAAATTCAACATGCAAACTCTTCAAGTTTTCTCCTTGGATTAAAAAGCAAATGCATAAATAATATTCTCTTATCTGACTGATAAACTAAGCATTTAATTAACGGTATTTCCACTCCCTGTCCCCCAATCTGCTTGCTAAGGAAAGGATAGACTAAGGCAGCTTTATATATACACACACGCAAAGTAGCTTTCTGAGCCCTGACGTTGAATCTTAATCACATGAGCTACTTTCTGTACTAGTGTTCTGACTGGAGAAAAACACTCTTGACCTCACAGCCTCCCTCACTGACTACATAATTATTTATATAGAGAGGGATTGCTGCAACAAGAGCTCCAGTGAGAAACTGCTTCTGCAGCTTGCTGGTTACATACTCCGCAGGAGGGAGTGTCAGCAGGGGAGAGGAGATATGGAGAAGAGTTGAACGGGAGGAGGTGTGGTTCTGAAGTTGCACGCTCACTTTTCCCCCTCTTTTCCCTTCCAGAAAACAAGATTTTAGTGGCTCAGAATCCTTTGCTCATTGTAGCTAACAAAACTGCAACTCTAGTCTGCAACTACACATACAACGGAACAGGGAAGGAATTTCGAGCTTCGCTGCACAAAGGAACAGACAGTGCAGTTGAAGTTTGCTTTATTTCATGGAATACAACCAAAAATAGCAGTAATTCAAATAAAGAATTCAACTGCAAGGGGATTCATGATAAAGACAAAGTAATCTTCAGTCTTTGGAATATGAGTGCCAGCCAAACTGACATCTACTTCTGCAAAATCGAGGTCATGTATCCACCTCCATATGTCTACAATGAGAAAAGCAACGGGACCGTCATTCATGTGAAAGGTAAACTGGGAAATCTCTGTTGACCAGTATCCTCCTTATACACACTCTCTACATGATCACTTAAGGCAGTTTGTTGCCTTAAAAAAAAAAAAAAATGTCGGGTTGCCTGGTAAAACCACATTCCTGCTCCTGATGTCCTGAAGATGACATCTTAAAATGATAATTAATACAAATGGCACGTTGGAACAAGGAATAAATAAGCAGAGATTGAGGTTTTTGCTTTCATGTACTTAAAGTTTTCTTTGTTCTTTTCTTTAAAGAGACACCCATCCAAACACAGGAGCCTCAGTCTGCAATTCCTTTGTGGATTATGGTGGCGGTGACAGGAGTTCTTGCTTTCTACAGTATGCTAATAACTGCAGTTTTTATAAATTACTGGGTAAGAAACTACTTTGCTTTATATGATCTTTGTCCTTAGTTCATTTCTCAGGCTATACTTGCTATGTTTACCACAAACTCAATGATACCCCTCACTTCAGAATCATAGTGCTTCTCCACCCCAGCTATACATGCACACCCATGCTATATGCCCTAAAGGACTTAAAACGCCAGATGCTCTCTAGGTGGGCAGTTGGGCCTCAGCACTAGAGTCTTAAAGCAAACAGTAATGCCCTTGTGTTGCAGTGCCCTGCACACCAGCAATACCGGGACGCTGTCTCTAGCTTTGCCAATCGTGCCTGTCAGGGAAATCTACCACAAGTATTCCTGGCAAAACCCTTTGAGACTATACTGACAGAAGGAGCTTACCTACAGTAAAACAATCTCTAGGGAACCCTCAGTCGGCCCAAGACCATATGCACTGTTGTCTTGTGCCTAACCAGCAATTCCCACTATTTCCGTCAGCTTGACTACAAGGGAAGAAGAGCACTGAGATCTCTGTAGTCCCTTGTCTGCCTCTGTACATTAACCCTAAGAAAGCTGGCAGAGTCTTATGGACCATTATTTTTGCTTTCTAATCTCTCTGGAGAGTTGCCTGGCCCAGGTCCTATTCAGTTCTGCCTGCCAGGGTAAAGAGACAGTGAGCCATGATGCAGAGGCAACAGGACATCTTACTAGACAAGTCTTAGGATCATGATCTCCAGAGCTGATTTACACTACTTACTCCCCATGGCAAAGACTTGAACAATAACCATAGAGAGCTCTGTTCCGTGCACTCTGCCTTTCCCCTGTATCTTTGTTGTTAAATAGAATTGTCAACGCATTACGCAGCAGTCTGTATAAAGGGCCCAGACGCCCTGACAGGTTAAATGTCGCATGTATACAGAAAGCCACCCTCACTGCTAGCTGAAGCTTGAGATCTGCTAAGTGTTTCACAAAAATACACTTGCTCAATACATGGCTATTTCTGTTGGAAAACAAGCAAATGGGGCATTGCAATAGGAAAATACAAAGGCAGGTTAAGTGGTCCTTCTTTGTGCCTTATTGGAGAGGCTGGCTCCTAGGAGAGCTCAGAGGATTACAGCAAACAGCTGCTGGTGTTACAGTGCTGTGCCCTGATGAGATTCTATAGCTTCAAATCCATCATTTACAACATCTGAACCATTGTCTCTCTGTTGTATTCATTTGGTACATAATGGCTTCACACTTTGCTGCTAACATGTCTGCCCCTAGCAAGAGTGACAGGGCTGCACTGCGATGTGTGCTGGTTGCTGCGTCAGCTTTTACCTGCTGTTATCGCTGCTGGTGGTAATATATATTCAGAATGTGGATGTATTGAGGGTGCTGCTGAATGTAAATACAGCTGCCTAGAAGACATTGTGAACTGTAAAAAAATAGGCTACCTGACAGCCATGGCAAGCCTGTTTCACTTGAGTTCCTGAAAGCAGCTAAAGATTTGGCTATTTTTATACTGCTTTCCCTGGAGGAAAATTGCTTTCCTCTCCAAAAGGAGCAGTCTTCAATCCTGTAACAGTCCAGCATGCACCTATGCTAGCAAACTGCCTTTCTCCCATGAAAAATCACCTCTTAGGTGAATTAAAAATCCTATATTATAGAGATAAACACATGCAGGTAAAGTTTCTGTATCTAATGATTTACATGCATTGACTGCACTGCACGGCTTACGCAGCACGTAACTTACACTCAACACTTGCATATATATAACATTAAGATAAAAAAAGTTTAAAATGCTTCAAAGTAACTGTCCCACTCTGCATGTGCAGCATAATTCAGCCATCAGGCTTTCTAATGCAAACCTCCTCCAATTCCACAGCATGACAAGTATATTGCAGCATACACAAACATTTATGTGCGTAGGAAGGAAAGTTAAGGAGTAAAAAGGAGACTGCAAAAGAAGGTATGATTAGCATTAAGAAAAAAGCATGGAATCGCTTTACCTAGCTCCTGATCAATAAAAACCTTAAGCTACACAAAAACACCAACCTTGTGAACAGCTTGCAGCAGTCAGAGGTTCAAATGGTGCTCTAGCCACAAACTTCCTCTGTGATTACAGGCAAATTATTTCACCTGTCTGCTGCTCTTATTTCTGAAAGAGATGATGTTTCCCTTGTCTCACAGGGGCATTATGTGGCAGGAATTCAACAGTGGAAAGATAGTGAGGCAGATAAAAGATTAATATCAGCTCTGATTCTTTCATCCCTTGAAGGAAAGCTCAGAACAACATATACATTGTGTGTTACTGCTGTAAATGGTAGGTAAACCATTATATAGATAGCCCAGGCTGATTTTTCCTGCTTATTCTGTTTGAGTTAAACTAACTTCTTTTTTCCTCCTGATAAACGAGGACAGCCTTCACTTCTCAGACTATATTGCTTCTGCTGAGTCATTCCATAGCTGAGAATCAATGGGGAGAGACATCAGTTTTTATCCTTAGTTTGCAGCATTCCTTTACCTGGAGAACTAACTCTGTAAATCTCTCAGCAGATAAGATGGAGATTTACATTCAGGTTGGGCAAATGCCATGGATTATTTTATGTGAACATGTGTTATAATTCTTTGGTAAATGTATTGAAACCTGAGGCTGCTTTATAAATATGATTGCTTCCCTGAACCAGGACCCAGGGCCAGAACTGTCAGCCTTTAATATGAGAGTTGGGTGAGACAACTTGTTAATTCAAAGAAGGAACATTAATCAAATCCATTATTAACAGTCAGAAGCCCTTTGCTCAAAGAATCCCTGTTTCCTTCCCCCTTTTTGAATGATCACCCCGGGTGAGACAGACTAATTGCGGAGATGTTTTCACACTTCTTTTCCCCCTTCTCCCACAGCAAAAATCCAAGAAGACTAGGTACCACCAGAGTGACTACATGAACATGACTCCCCGGCACCCACCATACCAGAAGAACAAGGGTTACCCGTCCTATGCGCCAACACGAGACTACACTGCATATCGGTCCTGGCAGCCATGACAGCTGACCCGCCAGCAGCCTCCTGTGTGTGCTTTTAGGCAGTCACTTGCTCTTGGGCATGGAAGGACAGCTGTTCATTTTCTCATCATGTTTGTTGTTATTGATCATGGAAACCTACACCATAGCAAGTATTGGCTAAACTTTGATATAATATACTAAAATAAAAAGCAAACAAACATTAAAAGGGGGCNTGAGGGCTGTCAGTGAGTAAGACAGAAAGACAGCATCAGGCCTCAGAGCTGGTCTCCTCCTAATACTTGTGGTTTTGCTCAGCTGTTGGGAGAACCAGAATTTCTGACCTTTCCCAACAACTGCTGCCTTAGATTTAACCCTTAATTTGCTTTCCTGTGTGTTTAATCCTCAGAAACCTTTGTTGCTGTTAAATGTGGCGAAATGTAAAAAAAAGTGATAATGTTTTCCTCCCTACAAGAGCAGGGCACAGTTTGAAGTTCAAACCAAATGCTTGAAAGAAAGAGGGAAAAGTCAGCCAGAAGGCATCCAAGCTATTAGACTATGGCACCAAGGGGCTGCCAGGATAGAAAACTGTTTTTCAAAACCTTCACCATGTGAAACCTTTGGCTGGACACTTCGTAAACATTCATAAGGCCATGTGAAGTCATGACCAAGCAACTCCACAGAGTGAGAAAGTTAAAAAACCTGAAGACAAAGTCAAGACAAGCAGGAGAGGAAGTAAAATCTGTTGTTGTCATGAAGAACCCCATTTCTGTTTTGTTTGTCTCCTACAGTGAGGGAACACAAGTCATATGGGAAGCATTAGAAGACACAAAGGTCAGATTTTGAGGAGAGCTTTACTTTAATTTTTGAATTTTTGTTTCTATCCAAAAGGCATTCTGGTGAGTCCTGATAATTCATGCACATCTTCTGGCACCTAGGTTGTAGCAGAGCTCTTTTGAAAATCTGGGTCCAGTTATGAACAACTAAAGATCACTTGAATTTTTTCCCGTAAGCAACCAATTTTTGGGATGTGAGAGTGTCCTTCATTCCCACCATTGTCAATTGGACCTGCAAGTGCTCAGCTGCCTGCAGGAACTTCTCTGGCCACCTCAAGGAACTTTGTGTTGACGGGAGGTTACCTTTCTACGTAAAGATGTTCTTCAGGAATGCTCTATGCCGGAGAAGGACAAAGTCTTCAACAAAACCTGCTTCATTCTTTCAATTAAGCATGTTTACATTAACGAGACATCCTAAGCTGTAGTTGGGGTTGTCTTGGCATAAAATCTCTTTTTATACTGAGGAGATGAGGTTTATTTTATAGAGACTACTGAATAAATAATTAAATGACAAATAAATCCATATTCCCACCTTGAAATAAGATTTGGATTGTACAGTGTCTACTTTCCTCCAAATTGGAAAAAGAAGATTCTTTCACTCTGTGAGGAGACATGACAAAAATAGAGATGTGGAAGTGTGTCAACAATCTGCTTTGACATCTGAACTCAAGAAAAAACTTTGGCTCTTCCAAATTGGAAGTTCTGTTTGAGTTTGCTGACTGCACCCCAAACCATTCATTCTGAGTTGTATTGCCACAAACTATGTTCCTGGAGGGTGCCGTGCCACCTCTGAGCAACAGTATGGTGCCTTTTGTCCCCCCAGCTGGACACGGCTCTGCCAGGGCAGGGTGCAGGGCCCACAGTGCTAATGGCAAGCAAGCCTTGAATGCCCACTGCCATGATGCAGTACTGTGCTTTTGACACAGGACTGCGGTCTTGGAGCCAGCAGGCCCTCGGGGATTTGCTCTGGGTCAATTCAGCAAACCTCAAAAGCTTATGATTGGTATGAAGAACTTCAAAACAAAGTCTTCTTATTTATTTATTCTCCTTTCCCCTCACCACATGCACAAACCCCTCAAGGCTGACCTTTTTCCGCATACATATTTTATTCTCTTTTCCTGAAAAGCCCCTTACTGCACCTTTGTATGACAGCCGAGGCAGCAAGGGGGATGTGCAGGGGGTGGAGAGGAGGGCGCGAGGCAGGACCCCTGGCAGTCCCTGCATGGTACCAGCTTGGGTTCTCCTTGTTTGGCACTGACTAGGGGTGATGCTAATGCCTTGCCACCTCCCTCCTCATGTGGAAGGGAGAACTGGATGATCCTCACAGAGAGCAGCAGGCTGGGCACAGTCCTCTGTCAGGATATGGCACTGTCTTGCCATGCTCCATGCCATCTACCGGTGTTGTCATTGTATAATCAAACATTAACAAGTGCTCTGATTACAACGCACTGTGAAAAACCACATCTTCTAGTGAAAAGGTAAGGTGAGATGACAAATGTGTATCAAAAGCATAAAACGGGGCAAACGTTCTTTGTTTAAACTGCATATATATACCTTTATATATAGATGTATCTATTTCATTATATCATTAATCATTAGAGGTGTAGTATACATTTTGCAATCTCCTTTTAAAATTATTAAATAGATACAGCAAATTAAATCCTGAATAAACGCATTGGGCCTGAGGCTAGTCAGAGGAAAGCAGTACTTTCTAAAGCAAATGTTTGCATAATTTGCTTTCCTTCCCCCAACACTTTTGTAATTTCTGTATTTAAAACATGCTGATAGCTCCCAGGACATGATACTGGAAAGTAACCCTGGAGCATCTGGAATAAGTATTAATTCATCTGACTGACCAGAAAGAAAGGGAGATACAGGGAAACATCTTAAACATATAATGAAAAAAATGAGAAGAACCAGGAGAGGAGAGGCTCCAACACTGTGTTAAATGGACATTGCTGTTATATTAAAGCACTGTAGGGACAGAAATTACAGACAGCTGGCGATAAGATACCAGTAAATACTTTTTATCCACCACTGTAAGGAACTAAGAGAAAGTGTTTGCAGAGAAGCAAGCCAGTTAAGCCTAGAGTCTGGCTCTGCATATGTGGATTAGCATATATGACAAACAGAGCAATCCTAATTTATTCCATCTGGTTTTAGGCGATACATAACATACCAGGACAGCCCTGGCCCTTCCTGGCCCTGCCTTTGGGGTCTATATGCTGTTTACAGGATGACATAATGAGAAACCTCCCTCTGTTGCTGCTCCAGACATGGAAACTGGCACTCATGGAGGGCAAAGAGAGTAATCAATAGGGTTTTATGCCTTGCACACAGGTCTTAATTCAAATGCAAATATAATCCCTCCTAAAAGTAATTTTTCATCCTCCTTTCCCCCACTTCTGGATCTCAGTGTCAAACAAACCTCTGACCTGCAGCCATCATATCTGAACTGCAATCAACATATGTTGCAAGAGGTCAACGAAGGGTTGTTCAGCTCCAGCTCCCCGCATGCTGATTCCTGTTCTGCATGTCTCCAGCACAGCACAAAAAAACAGCCTGGCTTTTCTACGCTTCCAGGAACCAAGCCCCTAGGAGATCAATGCCAAGCAGGTAGCATGTGCTATTTTTACAGTATCTTGAACCTTCACCATTGGGGTAGCAAGATTTACAAAAGCTCAAAATCTTGATCCTTCAACTTTGAATCTCCCAAATTCAAATATCCTCCTCCTGTATCAGATTTTTCAAAATGTCTCTTCTTTCTTCTGCAACTATAAACAATGAACCCTGCATGTCTGCCAAACAGTATCACATCTGCCTTCTTTGCATAACTTCTCTTTTACTTTCATTTTTATGCTGGATTTGGCAGTTCAGGCACCCAACAAATTTGTTAATCTTTAACACAATTGTGCAGCCTTCCACATGCTCTCCTGACTAGTTATTCACTTCACAAACACTGTCCTAGATGGTAAGGAGCTGCCATGGGAGGTTTGAGCCATGTGGTGATTGGATATGGCACTTGTTTTGTGTTCAAAGGACTTGGGGTCTTTTGTCCCTTTAATTTTTCCAATCATCAGATGTTCAGTTTTGCCAAAGAACCACGTGGGAATCCCACGCACCACGTGCTTCCCACAGTGCATGTAATTTCTGTACATTTAATTTCCTGTGCCTAGCAGGTTTTTGGCTATTACGAAGTTCATTATGCCTGTAGACATGCCCTGACAGCAGAAGCAATTTTGGCTACTGATGGTGCATTTGATACTAATAAATAACATGGTACAAAAAGCTTGAGTTTTAGGAGCACACAAGCAAAGGCTTCAGTGCTAAAGATCAAATCTTTCCGCTTTCAGCAACGCTTTTGCTGTGTGACTGGAAAATACTTTATTCAAGATGAATCACAGACCAAGACATAATTGTGTTAGTCACTCACACTAACCAGAAAGCAGGTTAGGGTAATGAGTACAGTATCAGCTTCGCTAAGGTCCAATAAAGAGTGTGAAAGGCTGAAAAGCGCACTAGGCAGTCATTTGTAGCCAAAGTCAGTGTCTGTAAGTGGCTGTGAGAGGGAAACGTTACTAGCTGCTTATCTTGATGCAAATGGATTGTTCTTCACAATTAGGTGCTTTTGTTAGAGCATCACATTTCAGTGTGTTACTATTCCAGCCTCAAGGGCGTGCAGATAGTCTGATGTGGCCAATTTGGCTGACAAAGTATTAGGAGGCTGCCAATTTCATACAACCCCATTTGCAAACAGACAAAAAGTTGAATGGTCTCAAATTCATGGTGGTTCTCTCTTTTTTCCTTTTTTTCTTTTTTCTTTTTTACTGGATCTCCAGGGTCAGGGAGATCCTGGATTCTTAGTTTTTCTCCTTTTGTTGTTAATAAAAATGAAACGTGGCTTTATTTTCAGGACCCATAACTTTACCAGGAGCACTTCAGTTTTGGGGAGCTGGCTCTGTTGCATTCATCTGACAGTTGAAATGACCAGGAATTTTCAAGTGCCGTAGTTTTCCAAGCCATTATATCATTATGTGGCCACATCATTCATTTCCCTCACTGGCTTTTTATTCCTTCAAGGGACTGATTCTAGAGCAGGTTGAAGTGTTCTCACGGGCTGGAACAACTCTAGTTTTTCAGTCAGGAGAGGTTACTCCCTAACCAGCCAAAACAAAGACAAAACCAAGTAATTTGTAACAGTGCAGTTCTGTGGAAATTAACATAGTGGTTTCAATCTGGTAGGAGGATCAAATGGCCTTTTTACAAAATCCTTTTGCTCTAAAATAAAGAAGCTTAAGAAATTACATACTAAAGTACCTTAAAAGAAAGAGATCAGGTTGCAAAATTAAGAAATCAAAGGCAGGAAATGCCAGAAGGAAGCTTTCCAATCCAGCCTCTCTTCTGCCCCCATGTGTGACTGGAGTGGCTCATTAATTACAATTGCATTTTTTCCCCTGCCTGCGGGACTTTGCCTTCTAATCTGAAAATACACTGCTAAGAGATGCTGGTCCTCTCCCTCCCTTTAAGCACAGGGGTACAGTAAGAGGCCCCAGGTATTGTCAGAGTAGGCACTCAGTGACACTACAAGTACAAAGTTGGAGTAACCTCTCAAGCACTTCATATGGAGGGCTGCAGCAGGACACAACCATCAATCAGGCTAACTTAGATAACAGCTAAATTAATGCCTGGTAGCCTTGTCAGTGCCCCATTAAATTAGATCACTCCGTTGCGAGTCAGAATGAACTAATTTTCCCACTGTGCTTGCTGCCTGTGATAGCCCCTGAGCTACTTTAATCTTCAGACACCAGTGGTCAAGATGAGAGGTTTATAGTGGTCATGATGGTTTTTTTTCGCTCATGAGAATTATGGAGAAGGCTGCTTGGATTTCTTCTGTGGTTTCTCAGCCTTCCCTATCCGAATCAAAACTGGCTGGAGAAAGGAAATTGTTTCTCTGTTTGCATAGGTCATTGGCTCCTGATGCACAGGGACAGAGGCTGAAGTCCAGGGCAGAATACTGCCCTTGAGAGCATTAAATCTTCTGGCTCTTTCTGTCGTTAGCAGAATGCTGAAGCAAAGCCAATGTTTTATCTTAACAACCACAAGAAAGTATGAAACTACGAGGATACAGAATTGGACAGTGAGGGAATAACCTCTCTCCCTGCACAAAGTTGACACTACTTTTAATTCCGCCCTGTGATGGAGCAATCCAGCACTAAGGACGGGAGAAGCAAAAGGGGTTAAGGGAGAAACCACTCTGAAACCACTTCAGTGCAATTCTGGAATATTCCCTCAGGGAATGGAAATGAACAAACCAGCTGCAAGATGCACCACACAAAGCAGACTTCTGCCTCTCCCTGTCCATACATTAGAAATAACAATATTAAAAACACCCTAGTCCTTCCCCGAAGAAATACTTTTTACTGCATAAGCTGCTATGCCTCAATGAAAAACAAGCTGCATTGATGGTGAAAGCCAGTTTAAGCCTTGTGCATAGACTTGGGTGCACTGTAGAGTCCCAGGAAACTCTTGAGACGAAAGCAGCAAATTATATTCAAAGGGCAATGGCCAAGCAAACTAGAGCAGGATGGAAAGACAGGATAGATGAATAGCTGACTGCAGGAAAAGTGTAGTTAAAGCAACTCCGGGGCTCACCTCCAGCAGTGAGAGAAGTGCAGTAGTTTAGGCTGCAGCTTTAGTGAATTTCCTCCAACAAAAGCAGCCCTTGGAAGAATGAAGGGTCTGTGGTTATTTCCTGAGACTTAAGTCAAAATAACCATGCATATACACCTAACCAAAACCGATTTTTTTAAAAATACCCTTATTTCTGCTTTTTCTCCTTTCTGTACTAAATGATTTCTTACCTACAATGCTACATTTAACCTGCAGTATAAGGTTTGAAAATCAGAGTATTTTGTTCTTGTTGCCTTTCTTTTAGTATTTGTTAAGAAGCTTCTGTTGTCATTCTGCAATCTGATTTCAAACCACTGAGGCACAGAGGCAGAATGAAGACTGGGATATAGGCTGAGGATATAGGTACTGCAGCTCAGCACTGCATGGCAATGCCCACACACTGTGAAAGATAGCGGGCACAAAATGAAGTTCAAAGAGTCCATAGGTTACATGAGCAACTTGGTGAAGAAATGTCAGTTAGAAACGAGCAGCAGAAAACAGCTCTGTTTTCCTATTGCTGTGGCTTTGCTTGGTGACGATGACATACAAAGATTAAGTCTAACTGCATGAGCTCCAGTCGTTTATCTCCTGTATTATCACCGCCAGTAAGTGAAGGAGATGTGTGGGTGTCACCTGCAAAAGAAGAAGTTGCATTTCTGAGAGAAAAACATCTGCAGATCAGAGAAGGCAAATGGTCTTGTTTAATTCATGCACATCCAGTTTCCTTCCCGTCACTAATCTGCAGCACTGAATTTAGTCTCCTGGACTTCCTTAGCTTTATTATGCAGAGAGACAGAGCAAGGGAGGGGGAGAAGGGGGAGACAGGGCGACTTGAGCAATATCAAGTGTCCAGAATGATTGCAGATCACTGAGGTCATTTGTAAATCACTAAGATAGCATGGCTCTCAAGGCATGGAGTTTGATTTTCCCTCCCTTCTCCTCCCATCTGCTGAACTACAGGAATTTGCAACAGGAAAAGCTGTCTATCTGCTGTGCAATCAATTTACAGAAGAACATTTTGTTCAGTCTGCTATTGAGGGATGCTAGCAGAAACTGGAAGCCCTGGGTCACCACCTATAGCAATGTAGAAGATTTGGTTCTTCTGTGCTTGTGTGTTTGTGTCTGTGACTCTGTGCACAGTTAAATACTGCTTGCTGCATACATTGGATCACTGAATCACAGAGAAATCACTATTTTAGGAAAGATTTAAAGCAAAGGCATTTCCTACATTGGAACTACTGAGGAATAATTTACATATAGACATGCAAACAACAGTACAAACACAGATGCAAACTTCTGTCTTTTCTGCCCATCATTATGCACATATGCAAAAATAAAATAAAAAAAACCCAGTAAGCATATGTCTTGGATTGCACACCAAGCACAGTGTGGTCATTTGGTCCGAAATATCTCTAGATTAATGATGTCTGACTTGGCTGTGCGCTGGCCTGCCTAAGTCAACCCTCCAGTGTCTGAGATACAAGAAGTAGCAGAAAAGTGAAACTTATGAATTCACAGTACCTGTATTTAAAAATAAGACTTTCCTCTACCTCCAAATTTTCTGAAATTTGCTCTAGCCCTGGATTTGAGATATATTGATAAAACTCTACCTTTTATCAGACCATGCAGGTCAGAGTGGATTCCCTGCGGCTCTGCTACAGCTGTTCAAATCATCACACAAGAGTGCATGTTGCACTGTTTTTGTGCCCAAGCAAACCAAGCACCTAACTAATCCTTCTCACCAAAGTGCAAAAGATGACATTTACCTTTCCCACTAAACAGACCTCTTTAAGAAAATTAAACTCACTTCTTCTCAATAGGTGCCATAATGAATGCTTGGTGAGTAATGATTAATTCCTTGTTCTTGTGAAAAACAAGTTGTTGTGTCCATTTACTTAGAGGAGGAATCCAATTGATGTTAATAGCATTAGTTGTGTGAGGAAGTTACACGGCTGTGCTACTTGCTGTGGGAGCATCTTCCCTCATGTAAATGCTGGGTTGCAATTTGGATCAACAAACAGATCTTTAGCACCTTTGAGTAGAGAACAGCACAAGAAAAATATCAGAACCTAAGACCTGTGAAATGTGAGACATGATCAGTCCAGCACTGCCTCTTGTTGAATGGCATGAGCACTAGGAGGTGAGTATCATTCTCAGATCAGTTAGGCGTGAGGTCACACTGTAACCTCTCCAAGTTTAGGATCTCAGACACATATAGACTGCAAAAGCAGAGCAAAATACTAAAGGGCCCAATGCAGGGGGGAAATACAGGGAAGCAACTGGTTAAGTTTGCTAAAGGCAAACAGTTTTTGCCCTTGGAACAGGAAACGAAGAGACAGTGCAAAGGATGTTGGGGGTGTTGGAAGGGCCACCACTGCAATTACTGTGCATACCTGGGTGACTCATCATCACTGAGAATGCTGGCTTGTACTCAAATGTCTCTCCTCCCCCTGCTAGAGCCAGCGGGCTCATCTTGCCTGGTCTTTCCATGCTTAATCTTTGCTGGGGTGTCATCTGGGCTGGCACTACACTGGGCTAGAAGTTGTGCTTGGGACATACAGAGACTACATGTGTCACACACAGGAGTGATGTGCCGGACCCTGCTTGAGAAGATCAAAAATTAGAAAAAACAAACCAAAGGAGAAACAGAGGCATGGTCCTCATGGACACGTATGAAGCTCAGCAGCTGTGAGGGCAGAAATCATAACTGGGCCATTCTTCTCCCTGCTTGTAAACTCTACCCACTGCATCACACCAATGTGTGTGTGCATCTTGACAGGGATCATCTGCTCCACAGGAACAAAAGGAATCAGTGTCTTGAGCCAGGAAACATATGGTCTGGTCACAGCTGCAGTTTCATATCTGCACTTCTGCCACACCTCAGACCTTCCACCTGGGCTTCCCTGACAGAAGCTCCAGAACACAATGGCTGCTTTTATAGCCCGTGCACTTCTCCCATCCTCCCTCACCTTGCAGCATAGGAAACTGCCAGCAAATGTGTCTCTGTGTTCTGTGTGGGTCTGCCTGCTTCTCAGGAACAAAATGACCTAACCCCTGTCCGATCACTTGTAGGCTTTGGGGTTTTTTTTGGTAATGAGTTTTGCTGTGGTCATAGAGGTTTCCCATCTCTCACAGATTTTCCATAATTCAAGATGGCCCCTAGCACTTATGGAGAGAGGATGACAACCTTTGGTTACAAGAAGACAGGGTTGGGAAGCACAAGTCCATTAAGAAAGGAGATGGTCTATTTGTGGCTGTGGGAGTGAAGGAGTAAAGGGGCGTGGCAGTACTCTGTGGTGAGGAAGTATGGCAAACTGAAGGCAACAGAAAATCAAATATTTGTGTCAGAATTCTTCTGTGCCACCAGGCTGGAGCCTTGTGAAGATCAACTGTCCCATTACTCTTCAGGAGAGATCAGGAATATACCTCATTACAGAGCAAGAAGGCAAGTGAAGGTGATGTGTCTGGCTTGGGAGCAGGAGGTTCAGACTGACAGACTGACTCACATTTTTTATTCCTCATGAAGACTGCCAGCGTATTGACAGGCTACCCTTGGCATACATTCTCTTGTACACTGTCCAACTTGCTTTGCATACCAAGAATAAATCAGCCTGCAATTCATTCTTGCACAGATTGCAAGTATATTAATGTACAGCTAGAATAAAGATGCCTGACCAAAACATTAAATAATATATACTACTATGTGTATCAACCTGCAACATACCTGCCAGTCTCTAGAACAGACTGAAATCTGTCCTTCATCTATTGCTGCAGCTGTCCTGAAATTCTGAACCTCTGGGTAGCTAGGAAGCTGGTCTAAGACATCTTCTGTCCCCGGCCATTTGGTGGCCAAAATCAATTGGGCTGAGGGGGCATCAGAAAAGCTTGAAGGAATCTGTGTAATGCAGAGATGACACAGAGAAGCAGAGAAAATCTTTATCCTAAGTGCTGCCTCTGAGCTTTAACTGGCACTTCCTACATATCTTCCTTAATGAGACTGCAAGCTCTTTGGGCTATGTCACTACATTTTTGTACAGTAGCTGGGACCCCAAAACTTGGTCAAGCTCCTCAAATTGTAGTACAAATTATAGTAATAACTTCAGAAGGTGTTGTATCAGATCCTCATCCCTTCCTCAGCAAGTGTCACCACCAAGAACCATGGAGGGAAAAGTATAAAAACAAACCTGCAAAATTGTACGGTCTGGGGCAGAAACACGTGAATGTTCTTGTTTTCTTCCTTCCACATATTTCACTTCCTTTCTGATGGTCCTCTTCCTCACCGCTCGGAACACATATGGCCATCAGAGCTGTGGTCTTACAAGAGCCTATTTTTCACTTCATCACTTATTTGTATGGCTACAGGAGTCATCATCAAAGGGAAGCCAAGGAAGCAGTATCAACAGAGAGCTCTGTAAGCGATATGTCTCATTTCACAACTCAGAAACCACAGGTAATCCTCTCACAGAGTATTCAAGCACAGCACTGCTCTGAAGCAGCTGCACGGAGGGAGAGAACTGCTGATGCTGGACTTGCAACAACTCTGCAACATCACAGTACTGGGGGTTATGTAAGGAGGAGGAACAGTGAGCATTTCAAGCCCACATACACAAGCCAGAAGACAACCGAGTGTTTCTTAAAGGGCAGAAGGAAAGCTTTTTTACGGTTCTCTAGCCCCGCCTCACCCCCTCAGATTAGACCATACTGAAAATGCTTTTCCCCACAGGGTGCGTGTCTATGGGTGGGAGGCAGCAAACACACATATATACACATATAATCAGTTCTGTGAGTATATAATGTTTCCTTTACAGTTTTTCCAGCACGCTTTTCTATTTCCCCAGCTTTGCTCTATGTAAGCTCTCCTTGCACAAATAGCCCATGCTGCTCAGTGACTGCTGATTGCCCTGTTCTCTGGTTGGCAAAGTGTGCCCCTTTCTAATGGAAAAAACCATGCCTGAAGAAACTAGCTATTTGAATGCACAAGTCGGCCCTCTTGCAAAGTAGATCTTACTAACTCTCATCCTGGGGGACCCAGAACTCTCGAGGCTTTTCACATGCATTTTGCATCAGAACATAAACACACAGACCTATGCTCCATCTGGCAATGGTGTCTTGTTTCCAACAAATGTAGCTGCTCCCATGGAAGATATTAAGCCTTCCTCATGGACTAGCTTGTCCTTAAGGAAATGTGTTTCTATCATTAGCTAGCAATCATCTCATGGCCTTTAACAGGAGCTTTGGAAAATAACCTTTTAGTATTTACATTTTCTGCAATTGCAATAATTGTGATCACAAATATGCATCCATATTACAGTAATAATAAAAGATATTTTTTTTCACACAGTACAAGCCGAAAAGTGGTGTTCCATGCCCTCAAGAGTTTACAGGGTAAAATCAAAACAGATGAGAGTTGATTGACTTGGAAATACAATATAAGAAAACGTAAGGAATTGTAATGTGATTGGCATGTGTGGCTGTGTGCTTTTAAATTGGGTGTATAACCAGGGAAAAAAGAATGTAAAGAAAGGAATATAGTTACTGTCTTTTTGGGCTTAGCTGGCTTTGTCTTCAGTCAAGCACCAGTTTAATGCTTGAGAAGTGGAAAACATTCAACATCACTGCACAACAATGAACTGTCAACAGCTTTTGTTTGGCATTTACACTGGTGCAAGAGCATGAAATTTGGAACTGGAGCAATATATTTTATTTTTTTTTCACAACAGCACATATAACTTGCCACAGCCAGCAATTTGCAGAGGAGTGTCTCTAATTTCTGGCTAATTGGTTGGACAGTCTCTCCCTGCTCCAGCTACTGACACTGTCATTAACTTCCTCTCAGCTCCCACGTATCACACCTGGAGAGTTTTGATAGGATACTGCCACATGTGAAGAAGAAATTTCTTTGCACTGGAAGGAAGATCAGATAATGGTTCTTTCTCCTGCCATTCATGTGACACGGGCAGAACTGGGCTCTGCATTTTATGCCTCACCGTGACCTTGGCTGCAGCATTGTATCCACTTCTTTCATTAATTGCAACAGTTCTTTTTACTGCAAGCTGTAAAAAGGGAGTAATAAACCTAATGGCTTTATGTACTGCAGGCTCCAGCTCACGTTGTTACTCATTCTCTCATAGCAGAGACCGCTCATGAGAAAAGATTGCTGCTTAATTAACCTCCTTCTGCAGCGAGCAAGCCTTGGCAATTGGATCAGGTTAATTTAGATTTCAACACTGATGCTCTATTATCTAATACTTTTTATTTCAAAGGAACCCTTCTCTCCTTGGATCAAAACAAATTTGTCATCTACAGCCCATTGGTCTCCAGGTTCCAGCTGTGCTTGCAAATATTAACCACCAGGATAGGGAAACTGGTTACGGTGATGCTGAATGAAAGAAAGCACCAGTACTGTGCCCTCCTTGCAATATGACCATGTGCTGGTATTTACTTAGCAAATACCGAGTCTCACTGATGGTATCAGCTGTAGGAAGCTCTACATTAGAGCAGGAATCTCATTCCCCAGGGAAATAGAACGTCAACAAAGTGCTTTGAAAGACTAATACAAAAATACAAGCACCGAGGCTCTCTAATGTTGTTTTTTGCCTTCAAAGCTGAGGTCTCTGCTCTGAAGCAAACCCCTCTTGATGTGGCTTGGTGAGTCCTGTGCACAGAGAGGACAGCCATGTGGAGACGAATCCCTTCAAAACCTCAGAAGAAATTTAGCCATCCATGTGGCAACAGCCTGAAAATCTCACTATGAAGAGTGAGACACGCAAAGAACAGCTGCACATTCAGAACAACCTCCCGTTACAGACAAGCAAAAGAAGGAGAAACAAAAGCTCTTCAAGGAATCCAATACCCTGAAGCAACAAACCCACAAATCAATATGGGATCCCTATTCCCCAGAGACAAATATCTCAAAGTGATTTGAATAAGTCAGGAACTGCTGAGTCACCAGATATAGAGACCAATTCAGGCACTATAAGGGTGAACTACGCATGCCACCTAAAGAATCCATTAAGATTTTAGGACATGGATTCTTTTAAAAGCCTTTGAGTTCTCCACACATTCTGAAAGAGCTCCATATGAGGCTAAAATGTTAAATCATCTTATCCTTCCCCTGCTAATAAATCAAATAAGTTTGTGGATGCTCTTACTTAAAAAGTATTTCAAGAAAGAGCTTGAAGCTTGAATCTTTTACCTAACAAGAGCCTGCCTGTCAACCTTTTATCTCTTTCACAAGGCAAGGAGGATGGAGAGGAAGTGGAAGCTTCTCTCTTATCTCAAAGCTGAAATGGCAACCCTTACCTGTGTAAAATCTATTTCCTTTTCTATTGAGTTGGTTTTGGTTATGAAGGGTTAAGTCATCATTATGGAGCAACTCCAACACTGCACAAAAAATCCCATGAGATGTTTCGAGTGCTGTATATGTTTCTGCACTGTGATGTGCCTGCAAACCATACTGAATTATCTCATTAGAAAGTGTGAAAAAACAAAGACAGCCTGCAGTGAGAAAATGAGATCCTCTGCAGAATCCATCTGCCAGCAAAGTAATTAAAAAGATGGACTTCTTAAAACAGCAGTGATTGTCATTTGTATATGACACTCAGTGGGCTACGATTTCCTCAGATAATACTGATGCATTGCAGCACCTGGTGAAGACCAGGTGATGATCACTATGTAGCCCACTACATTTTCAGTAGTTAGCACTAGTTTAATCCCAAACTAAGCTGTTTAACAGGTGTGAAAGAGGATAGGGGCTTACTCTCCACAGAGAGAGTAGGGCATAAAGACATGCTTGTGGATTTTTTATTTCCTGTAACTGTGTTTCTCAGAAGGTTTGTGGGCATGTATCTCCCTCCTCTGGTGCACAATAAAGTAACACCCTGGTGGAAGATACGAGAGATTTGTTGTGGCAAAAATTGAAAACTGGGAGTCTTCAGTGAAGGAGCACAAATGCTCAATAAATCTTATGGGAAAATAGCATATTTCCTTTGCTTCTCCATTTCATTATACTATCAGCATATAATATAAATATAATAGCTGTCTTCTACACCTGGGCACCTTGTATTCATGATCATTTTGCCCTAGAAACAGTTTAGCTCCTGATTTGATGTCAAATCCATCAACTTTTCTGTACTCACTTCTTTCATTCCTATCAGCTTGACCCTATTTCTTATCAGGACTATGCAGAGACTCAGTTCCTTATTTTCCTAATTGCTTTGTTTATTTACAAAAATAGCATGATTGTAACTTTCCAGTTCACCTGGTTGAAATGATGTGTATTTCAGTCATTTTATGAAGACCTATACTTGACACTACAGTGAGTCCACACTTGTGGCCAATGATAGAGATCCTAAAGAAGTAAGGTTAATCTCATCTGACTTCTGACATCCCCAGTAAACAAATGATTACTCTCCAGTGATTTGAAGGGGGCTCTGGAGAACTACTTAGATGCAGATACTTGCATTGGTTAGCAGCCTGCCTTAGGCAGTTCCCAGAGAAAAGCCTTCCTGCCCTACCTTCTGTTTGAGCCGGCTACTCTGCCAGAAATTCAAGGCCTAGTCCACAACATCACCTGGAAAGGTAAAGTGGTCTGGGCAGGAAGCAGCAAGATAGCACTGCTGACATCTGCCTGTAGAAGAGCAGGTATCGTCTCATAAGTGGGCAGAAAACTGCTGCTCCTCCAAGTGCTGTTTTGATCTCCAGCCCCACTGATGACAGTAGCAGGGCCTTTACTTTATCACCAGAGAGGCTCTAAGGGACCATTCCTATCTGTTGGTACTCAGACCAACAGATTACCAAGTGCTTGCAGAAGGAAGACTCACCTGCTTCAATTCTGGAATGACTTTTGCCTAAGCCGGACTGGGCAAGATGGTACAGAAAATTCAGATCACAAGAGAAATCTTTCCATGGGAAACTTCATTCTTTGTCACAGTTCTGGGAGCTATCTTCAAAGGGGCAGTATCCCCGAGCACACAACACCCTGCCCCTGGATAAAGCCATCTAATTCAACAGCTTCAATATAAACTGCTATTTTAGGAACTGAAATATCTCACTCACTTTTATGACTTGATTTTTAAAAGATTCTGACACTATTTGTTTATGTGCCAGACTAACAAGAGAAACAAGAGATAAAAAAATTAAACACATCACTATGGCGCTGAGAGAAGACTTTAACACAAATGTACTTTAAAAAAGAACAGGCTAGTCAGCATCTCAATTAAAATATTCTACTGGATACTCCATCTTGCAACTACAGCAGCACATCTTCTCTGTTACAATGGGTGTATATTTGTTAAACACAGCTCCTGGCTAGACCCAGTGGCTAGTTCTGTGACCATTTACACAACATTAAAAAGGCAATTATTTGAACATTTTGAGTCCCTTCCTAGAGGGACCGATTCTTCCCTAATTGTTCATTGCCATCTAAACAAACAAGAGCTGCAGCCTGAGCCTGCTGTGCTGCCAGTGATATTCCTATTAACATCAGGTACTGTGTCCTGATTCACACCACTGTCAGCAACGGGGCTCTGCTCTCTGGCTCGGACTCACTGGAATGTTCCAGTTAATAATAGTGCAACCTCATCCTTCACTCTTAATTCCTGCCTACCTAAGTCCAAGCGTTTTCTGTGATCCAAGTCTTGGAAAACAAGTTGCTTCTGCTTCTTGACAGTCACCTGTTCTGGCTTGAGCAAAGCAATGCCACCAACCCACAGCAAGAAAACCCTGACCCAGGTCTTCACACAGGCTGGTGTGGTTGAGCTCAACACTTGGACAGACTACACAGAAAAAGATGGACTTAAGTGACACAGGCTACATGCAAGACCTCAGAGAAGAAAAACTCTGTGGGCTTGAGTGCTTGCTAAAAGAAAAAGAATTAAAAGGTTTTATAGTGTCCAGAGCTTCATAGAAGCAAACAACTGCCAAAGAACTACTTAGTTCAAATGGCCTCACAAAACTTCCTGTCTCTGTACCATGACTGCTCAGCTAACCATGTCAGCGGTGCAGTACAGTACGGGACAGGCTCCACTGCTTATCTAAGTCCAGCCATCCTCTAAGAACTACAACACTCAAATGAGCCTGAGGTGTTGCCTGAAGTAATGACGTCTCACAGTGGGGAAGGCACAAGCTCCATTTAATCTTTCCATTTGTATTTGGTTGCACAAAATTAATCTTTTCCTCTTGAACACAGGAGGATTCTAATCCTCAAAGCTTTAATAACTTCGGGTTAAAAATGTTATCCACCTAGTATTCATGGGTCATTCAGATTCATGGTCTGACTTGACCGTGATAAAAAATAGACGAAAGCTGGGATATTTGGATGCTGACTCAGCAGTGTTCAGAGGGAGGATTGCTAATTATGGTGGAGAATGTGTGTGCGAAAAATTCAGACACAGTGGGGTTTTGCAGTACAGCAGTAAGATTTTGCATGCAAAGACTGAGCAACTTGATAAACAGAAAGCTAGAAGCAGATACAGGGTTGGTCTATTTTTGGTTAAAAATATATAAACTTATAAGCTCAACCCAAGCCCACACAATACTAACACAAACTAAGCTTCTGTACATGGGCAGCATTTCAGCTAGAAGGAGATAAATAAATGAAACAGAAGGAAATAAACTAATCAAGAATTAAAAGGAGCATCTACTAATAAAAGAGGGAATGAGGAAACACAGAATATGATTCTGAAGTTTAATGCTCATGTATGCCTTTCTTGCTTTCAGCATAAAATGGCAACCATCATCTTTTTAACTAGACCACTCTGTGTGCCCAGCACTTAGAAATTCAATTGTTTTCCAGTGACACAAGCATGTAAGGCAGTGATTTCAAACATATAGAATGACATTAAACAATCCTACAAACTATTGCCCTGCCTTTAAACTTGCAGAGTTTGCACAGTACTTCAGTGTTGTCCCTGGAGTTAATAAAAAAAAAAAAAAGAAAAAAAAAAAGGTTCATTCCTGCACAGGAGCTTTTGAGTCACGGATATTAAACGAGGAACATGCACACATGGGCGAAGAGACTGCGTTTCTCTTCTACAAGTTCTCGTGTTGAGGGATCTGGTGTAGGAGAGAACTTTGTGGAGTAGGACTGATGGTTGGACCCGATGATCCCAAAGGTCTCTTCTAGCCAAAGGATTCTACGATTCTACAATTTGGTATGCTCCCATTTGCTGTCATCTACTTGTGGATGCACTGATGGAAAAGCACTGGGCTTCAGCAGCATCCAAAATCTACAGAGAGCTGCATTCACGCTCTCTCTCGTAGTGTGGTCAGAGAGACGGTGAAAGCGGACTGACGCGCGCACTGCCCTAAAGCTTGTACACACGAAGCCCCGCACCCTCCTCCTCTCCCAGCACGCAGGCACACTCCCATCCCGCCACCCATGCCCTCCTGGTCTTGGCAGGTGCACCAGAGTTCATGCTGGTCTTTGCAAAGGGCGCCCCCCTTTTTAGGGCTAAAGAGACGGGAAACGCACAATACAAGAGAGAGGGAAAATAGGAGGTTGGAAGGCGCGAGGGGTGACAGGTGGGGGGGGAGAGGCTGTGTCCTCCTGTGACACCGTGAGGGCCTTTCTGCCAACGGAACTGACACNCTGCTTGTTTCTGCCCGGCAGGCGCCGAGGCCGCGGGGCTGGTGCCGGCTGAAGCGCCGCTGGGCAGGTCCCCTCCTGCCTCTCCCCCTGCCAGGCCGGCTGGAGGAGGCAATAAAATGTTCTTTCACAGCAAATGTCTTTGCAAACCTCCAGTGCGCGCATTCCCCCCCGCACACCCTTTCCCTATACATGCCTTACCCGAAGGGCTACCCAGAGCCAAGGGGAACACACTCACGCTGATCCACAAGCAGCTGGGGGACAGGAGAGCACCGCTAGGAAAGGTGGCAGTTCCTCGTACCTCAATGAGCTGTGTCTCTCCACCTGTTGATCCTTAGGGATCAAAATGCTCCTTCTGCCTGTAAGGGCCTGCAGGGAGGTAACTAGCAATGCCCCACAGGTACTGGGATGCGCTTCACCTCGGTTTTGGGCCAGGCATCTAATTGCACTGCTGCTAGAGGAGGCGCAAGGGAAAGCTCCTCTGGCAAACCAGGCGCTCCGCTGTGCTGCTGTGCACAATGCTGCTGCCCGCTCTTCAACATGGGCTGTCTGTGAGCCGAGCCCTGGAAAACTGCATGTGGGAAAAAGGAGTTTGGAGGTGCCTCTTCTGCTGAGATCCCATCTAGCCTCTCCCCAGGGTCCCAAGGAATTTGATGCATTTCCGAAAGTAACAAATGTTCTCGCAAGCAGTGGCTTTCAGGGCCGAGCACCAGAGGTCTCCCAGGCCTGGCTTGAACAGTACCCACATGGGAGTATGTGGGGAGGGGAGAAAAAAGCTGGGGGCCTGTTTGCTGATTCTGTCTCTCTGTGGAGGCAAAACAAGGGAAATGGAAGCTCCAGGAGGTTCACCACAGTTCTCACAATTCCATTCTCTCCACAGTGCTCTCTTGTCTCAGTTGCTAAACAAAGTCCAATTGTACAAAATCTGGGAACAAGCTTTGCTTGATCTAGTCAACTATTTCTGGTTTAATCGTGTGCTTCCCAGTTTAACCTTGTGCAAGACCAAGTATGACTCCATCCCAGGAAAGCAGGAAATACTCCCCATAAGCTCCCAAACTGCTACTAAACTTTGAGATTCTCCCCTCATGTCTGCATGCAATGATACTTCTTCAGCACCATAAGAGTTATGATGAGAGCAGCACTGAGCAAAGCATGGTGATGGTGAAATACTCTCTGGCAGGAGAATAAGGCTCTGCACAAACACATCCAAAGGATCACCACTGATTTTTGGTTTTTTACTCTCTATGGTGGTCCCACCAAAATAGCTGTCAGGATGTTATACCCTCCTGCTGTCTGGGGAACGGGCCATGCGTGTACATGCTGTAGTGACTGTGCAGTGAGGAACAAACTTGAAGGACTGGATTTGTTCAGGCTCTGGACTGGACCCCAGTGATACCACCTTCTCCTTATCCCATGCAGTGTCTGCCATAATGTAGCTTGTGTGCCTTGTCTGGGGCTCTATGAATCTTTGCAACCAGACCCCAGTGCATGACCATGAGCAATACGGAGCAGAAAAAGCAAGGCACATTTTCCATTCTTGAGGACATCTGATAGGGGGACCCAGCTGTGCTACACATCCATTCAGCATTAAAGCAAAGACCAGTAGTGCTGAGGAGGGTATGAAAGGAAAGACTTGGCTCACACGTTTCATAGTTACCCTCACTATTTCGTCATTCCTGCCTCGGGCACATTATTGCTGGTTCTGAGAATATAGTATGTCAAATGACATTTGACTGTGGTAGACCTGTTTTACAATGACGCTTCATACAAACCCACAGCTCTCAAACTGAAAAGGGGGAGGGCTTGCGAGAAATGAATTCTTCAGGAAGATATGGCAGATGCTTTTCTAAGAACACGCTACATGATAACATATAAAGTCTTGCCAAAGGGGAAAGATGAAAGGATAGATACTGCCCACCTATTGCAGAGGTCTGATGAGAAAATCATCGTGTATTCAGCTCATTTTTCACTTGGTTTTAAGTTAATGTTTTGTTATCCATTTATAGCATTATCTATACTTAATTGTCTATACTTAATTATTTTGAGGGGATGCTCTATTTAGAGAAATTAAACTGAGATTCACCCCCTCCTTTTCATTTTTCCTCTTCTTTTGGGCTGGCAAGTTACCGCAGTCAGCAACTGTAATTTCTCATGACAATGGCAATCTCAGCCCCATTTACAAGGCCTAGATTACAAGAGTACAAAACCCAGCCCTAAGGCAACCGTGAGAATGACCACACCATAAACGTGAAGCATGTATATGTGGGTGTATTTCGGGGGAGAGGAGGGGAGGGGAGAGGAAAAGCTAGCAATGCTTTTAAGATTTGGGGCCCACTCTTTAATGTAAAAGGTTCTTCCTAGAAGGGGGGAACCTTGTCAGTTACTTATAAAGCCTCAGGGTGCCAAACCCCAGAGTTACGGGAACATCTGCTCAGAAAACTTGTAAAAAAAGTTCCCTTTGCACCATTTTCCTGGGGCTAATTCTTGCTTTGGACTGTGTGACTTGTGTCTGTCGGTAAATAAAATGGATCCAGGAACACTCCTGGGAAAACCTTTCAGCTTCCAAAGTCAGGTGGTTGCACCCAAACTGCCTAACTGGAGCTGGTACTGGAATGTCCTCACTCTGCATGTGTGGGGCCCTTCCGAGAGCACCTGCCAGCTCACTCCTGTCCCAGGGTAACAGCTAACTCCCCTCCTGCCAGCACAGCAAGCTGGTAGCTAACACTTGATCTTTGAATTTAAATGCCTTACAACACTCAGACACAGCTGCTGGAGAACACTTGTGGGTGCAGCCAGGGTATTCCTGAAGCCCAGAGCCATTCATTCCAGAACCAAGCACCTTATGGCAAACACCCAAAGCAGTGTTTGCTGCTCACACAGGCATGTAGCAGGGTTCCTCCCTCACTCCTATGGCTTGACTGGTCCAGCAGGATTTACCTTATAAACAGAGAGCGCTGCAGTCAAATTTTGGGCACCCGGGACTCCTTTTTCCTGCACTCTCCGACATGCCCAGGTTTGCCTTATCCTTTCAAGAGCTCAGCCCTGCTTTAACCCCATGACATTCACTAGCTGTGCCTGTCTGTCTTTGGAGTGAACTGCATGTATCTGCTTCTGGAAGACATTCCCCTTCCCAAATTCAATATTGCTCATATTTCTTACAGCAATCATTCAATGAGCCCCTCCTTCAGCCCTTTCTATCACAGCAAATGTGGCATTTTCATAGACTTTACTCCTGCAGTCATTGCTTGGGGCCTCTAAGGTCAAAGCTGAGTAAACCTCAAGTGCCTTGCCAGGCAACTATGCCGAAATAAATTTCAATTTCAAAGATTTGTTCCATTGATTTATTCCCTGAGCTGTCACTGTGCACACAGCTCAACCTTTATCACAGATCACATGCTTAGGATTTAATTATCTTCACTATACATTAAATATACTGTATACGGTGTGCTGGAGAGTCAAGACTTGGAAAGCTTTAAACACAAACAAAATGTATGGAGTTAAAGAGAAAGCCTTGAGGAATTCCCCAGCCCTGTCTTGACTGTCAGGAGAGTTTTGTGCCAGGCAGTATTTTAGGACATGTTTTCATGATCTGCTTTACCTGATTTCAGTCAGGAAAAGGCAGCGCTATTCAGACTGGCCCCTCTGGCCTCCAGCTGCACCACCCCACCCCCTTGTGCTGGCACTGGGATTAATTTGGCTGCGGGATAAACTAGATCAGGGAAAGGATTTAGCTTGCACAGCTGCAAAAGGGCTAGTGCTGCTACAGGGAGGGTAAACCAGAGGACTTGGGATTCTGGGGGGCAGGGAACGATCCTGCCCATTTGCTAGCAGTTGTGATGTCCTTCCATGGGCTCAGGCTGTTGCTGTAATCACACCAGCAGAAAAGGGGCCCTTCCTTCTGCTGTGTGATAATTCAAGCATTATGCAGTGTCTTCACACTCAGATCACAGTAATAAATACAGCAACCCCCCACAAGTTTAATAAATTAAAAGAGGGCCATTTTGGTCTGCCTGAGGGAAATGCTGAGGCAGGAACTGTAGCTTAAGAGAAAAGAATAGGGCCCTGGCAGTAACATGCACCTAACTGTTGGACATGCTGCAGGCCAGGTCCTCCCTTGGCGGGGAAGGCTTAGTACTGCCTTAATGTAAGGTTGGGGTCATGACAGGAATCTTTTAGCAGTTCAAGAGCAGCACAGCAGTGCCTACACTGAACATGTGCCCACAGTGTAACAGCGGAGGTGGCCCTGTTGTTGGAAAACAGTGCTGCTCACTGAGGAGAATTTCCTCTTGGAGGCTGATGGCTGCCAGCACAAATTAGAGCAGCCTGCAGCTAAAGAGCACAAGGACAAACTTTGTTATGTCTTCGGCAGAAGTCAAGACACGTGAAATGTGATTGCCCATGAAGATATGATGGGCTTCACAATGTCCCTGAAATGAGCACAAACAGCTCAGAAAATAAGATGCCACCGGCTATGCCCTTCTCTCCCCTGCTCTGCAAGGACTGGAGCTCTTGGTGGCACTGGGATTAAAGAACCAATCTGCCCTTGATAAAAAAATACTGTGGTATCTGCCCTCCCTTTCCTGCTAAATGGATGATGGTTGCTCTGGGCAGCCACTCTCTAAAAAATTTCCAGCTATTAAAGGAGAAAAAAGGCCAACAATTATGCAAACAACTATGGTAAGCATTTACAAAGTTTGGAGTGTACAAACTCTAGCTGTGGCCTTTCTGATATTTGCTATTAAAACAGGTAACCAGACAAAAGCCTTGCAGAAACTAGGAGCATTTAAGATAACAAAGTGAATCAAGAGAACAGCAAATGCAGCTTCTCTAAAAATGTAATTAATTTCTGAAAGTGCTGAGCAAGTGGATTACCACGCGCACAGTGTGCATGTGGCTGCTGTCCACTCTTGTGTGAAGAGAAGATGGGTGCTCAGCTGTGGCACCCAGGACACCACCCCAGGGCTCTGATGGCCCTGTGCATGAATTAGAAGCAGAGGAAAGAGAATACAACATGTGTTGTGCAAACTACAAGCAGCAATATTAAAAGCAAGTGGCAGGTGTGTTCCTCATTAAGGTCAGCTGAAGAGCCTGGTAGTATGTGGGTGAATGAGGCTAGGGTCCTGCTTCAGAGAGGCTGCTGGGGAGTGAGAGACACTGATTCACTTTAGGAGAGCGTTGGTTGACTATGAGGAGGAGGCTGGCAGCCCTTGCTTCCCACCACTCTCACTTGAGCAGCATCTGTAGTCATGGGGCACAGAGGAGGGGGAAATGAAGAAAATGGGGTGGCTGCAAGAGGAGGGGGAGATTAAGGCTTCTTCCTTTATCCCTTCTGCTTCTGGACCCTCAATTTGAGCTTCTGTGTCTAACCTGTCGTGTTTCTCAATGTTTGTTTCCCACAAGGTCCAGCTGCAAGGCCAGACCTCTGTGAGGAGAATCTCTTCCTCCCTGTGCCAAACAAGAATGTCTGCCCTGCTCTGCTACAGATCCTGAGCGAGAGTGGCCAGCAGGCCAGGCCTGCCACCCCTGCCAGGCCTGCCACCCCCACTATCCCTGTACTCGTGCTACCTGTGAGTGCCACGGGTGCAACGTGGGCAGGTGGCTGCTCCTCACGCTTCCTGCTGACACTGTCAGAGCGAGTAACTTCATAAGCCAAGTCATTTAACTATTTCTGTCCTCCCAGCTGCATTCGCCTCACAGGATGGTGGCATGTGATATCTTGAAAGATAAAGAATATTTTGTTGTAAGCAAAGGAAAACTAGAGAAGATCAATGCTGGTAGTCAGTGGGAAATGAGCTGAAAAACATAGACAAGGCAAAAGTTAAAATAATCAGATGAGTGAGGAGGGCTATAGTGTGCAAGTGAAGAGACATTGAGTCACATTGGAAGCTTGTACCATAAAATGATCTATACCTATTTCCCAGAAGGTGATTAGTTTGCATAATTCAGAATTTTTATGAAGGGTGTTCGCTGAAACTTGATGAATAATTAATTTTTTTGTTTCGTTGGCAAATTTGGAAAGTCAAGAGGACTCATTTCAATCCGACTGAAAGGAAAAAAATTTATTATTTTATGAATTGAAAAGTAAAGCAAATAATAATTTAGAGGCTTCAAGCGAGACATTTGTTCCTAAAAAAAAGTTAATGCTTCATTCTGCTGGTTGCTAAATAAGGTTTGAATTTTTAAAAATTACAGGGATTTTTGAAAGAAAATGTTGCTTTGAACAAGAAAAATCAAGTAATTTAATTCAAAAAACAATGAGAGCTATTTAATCAGAAATTTTGAAGGTTTTTTCTTGATATTAAAGAATATTATCATACTGGCCAAGCTCCTGAAGTATATTACTATCTCTTATCTCAGCCTTTTGCCTGCAGAAGTTCTTTTCAAAAACAGAAGCCCAGTTCCCAGGCTTGACAGTTTATTATGCAAGTCCAAACTTCTCAAGACTCCAGAGCCTGTAGCTCCATGTGTCTCCTGCTCCTCAGTGGCCCAGAAACTCAATAAAACATTAATCAGTTACTGTAATGACACAGACAGAAATGATGGCTGCACACTCTCTAGAGCCTGCATACACCAGCTCAGTGTGTTATGACTTCGTATACAGTCTACTGTGAAATAGCTTGCAAATGAAATTACTCTGTTTCAGGATGCAGTATTCAAAAAGCAACAACAAAAGCACTCTTAATAGCTTTCGTAGTTAAATCCCTTCAAGTCAGGAATGGGTGGTGCTGTACTTTCATAGCTATTGAAGGAATGGAGGAAAGGAAACGACCGATTCCTGCCAAACCCCTCTAGCCCAAGGACCTTGGTACAGAGATGCCATATATTTTCATTGAATCTTGACCTCTTGCATTAACCCAACAGGGGCTGATATATCAGGCAGGTAATATTGCAGCAATGCCACTTATACTTAGAAGGCTGGGGCAGCAAAATTTGTCGATGCAGTTAGGACTTAATGAGAACCAGGCCTTCTGCTTTACACTTTTACTAGACGTAAGTTGGTTACTGATGTTTGAAAATCATAAAAAGTGGGTTAATACAATGGCCATTTAAATGAGCAAACAAAGCAAAAAACCTTAGGAAGTGAAACTTTCTCAAGAAAAGTTTGCTGAACTGCAGATGCTCTTTGCAAAGGGTTCCCTTCACATTTTTCTCATTTCACCGAGTACTGGTTCTAGGCAGAAAAAAGACAAAATTGCATTTTGCCAGTATGTAAAACACCTTTGTTTTCTTTGCAAAATGGGTGATGATTTAAAAATGAAAAATATTGTTGGTGGGGGCTTGAAAAACCTTTAGGAAAAGATGTACATGCATCGTCTCAAAAAATTTCCCCCTTCCTTCAACATTTCACCAAAATTATAAAATTCAAAACATTTCCCCCCATTTTGCGTAGGGCTTGGTTTTCATTGGACCCCATCCAACACTTTTGTTTTCTTTGTATGAACCAGATACAATCTCACTGCTATCTAAAAAAAAATTCCCCAAGCAGTGTGTTACCCACAAGCCCATCCTCCTTTTTAAACCCTCTTACTGATTTTTCAGGCCTGTTTTGCAATCTCTTTCCCCCCCTACAAACATGTTTGCAAACCTCCTTGATTCTTCCCTTCATCCCCAGCACACAGGCCAACCAACTGCCCATTATCATACTCTCTGGTGTCTATTATTTCTGTGGCCAATGCATCAATAATTCTTTTGGATGCTGGATCTGAATTTCAAAATGTAGGATTACCTGGCTGGGTTTTCAGGTGATGATAGTGGGAGAAAGCATCTGGAGCTGTGAAAATGGACTTTAGTTGGATTCTCAGCTCAAATAACCAGGAGAGCAAGGTAGCAACACTCACACATCCAAGTTAATATTCTTAGAGTTGCTATAGAGGTTATTGTCTAAGAGTATAAAGAAGATAAAGCTTGTAAGGAGTGGTAATATCTGTCAGCAAACAGGTACAGTAAGAAAGAGCTTCTGAACAGAAAGAGGCTTGTCAGCTTTTTCAAACTGTCACTGTGGCTAATGAAAGACTCAACCTCATCTAGCCTCTCTGACATTTCAGGGTTTTGTTTTCATACTTAGCCCTGGTAGAGACTTTGGGAAAGGGGAATTGCTAAGTCCTAGAAATGTGGTTTCAAGTACTTTGTCATCTAGGGAAGACAAAGGGAGTCTGAGTTATCACTAATGTAAGGGTAAGGCTTTGTACATGAGATCAGATTCTGTGGTGAAGTGTGGGTTGTACAACAAATCCTGCAGCTGACACTTTTTTGGAAGGTATAGGACCTGTTTCTAGTTTGCTGACTCACATGATGCCAGTGACAAACTCAGTGCTTGGCTACAGTATCCCATTTGTAGAGAGGTCGGGGTTACAGGGTGACAATTTCCTTTTTTTTTTTTTGCAACAGCTGTACTTCAAAAGCAAGAAGATGCTAGCAAAGTATGGGATTTATTCTACAATCCTCTGCCAGAAATTCCATATCTTTGTTTTCCAGAGTCTCCAGCCTTTAACACATATTCTAACGAAAACTCTCAAGCCTTGCAACACATTACTCTGAACTTTCAGTAACACATGGTGGCCCATGGACCAAAGGCAGATTGAGCCTTCCATACATGATGGCATCAAGGCTACAGATCTTAGACACAAATCCCTGGAATAGGTTCTTTGACAAGCTCTGAATAGACAATCTATAGTAAAGCCACTATTCTTTCTATGGGTTTTGTAGATAAAACTGCGAGGAAAGGGGCAAGGAAAAGGTGTGGGAAGCAGAAAAGCAAGCAGGAATTCTGAAACAGTCCTCATCACTCAGTGCTGTGTTTTCATGCCACCTTGCTCTGTCATGCAAATTTTCAAGAGCATTACTGACAGGAATGTAGGTAGTGCACTATCTTGTCTTTACTAACATGTGTTTTCATTGGTAGTGGCTTCTGGGCAGGTTTTGTCTGGGAATATGCTTCATTCACAGCCTAACAGTGACATCTGAAAGCACTGAAAAGCTACATATATCCTTCACTGATCCAGCCAATCATATTTCTCCCCAAAACATCCTTTCCCCTCTTCATATTCTTATTTTCCTACCTCCTTCTCATCAAGTGCCCTTTGATAATTCCACACCACATCCTAGTGTGGATGTGGTTGAATGTGACAAAGTACCTTTAGAAGCCTTAGCCCATGATCACTGTTCACCTCAACTGCTAAAACATTCTCTTCTCTGGTCTTGACAAACTTTGGCTCACTGCTATGTATTCAAAGTGCTTCTGTGAACCTGCCAATTTGAACACCTTGTTGCTCCCTTTGTGTTTGTCCACTGGCTTCCCCCTGCTGCTATATTATTAACTTTCCTTCCTTCATTTCATTTCATTTCATTTCATTTCATTTCATTTCATTTCATTGCATTGCATTGCATTGCATTGCATTTCATTTCATTTCATTTCATTTCATTTTCCAGCCCACCCTATTCTAACCTTCAGAAATGGCCTCCAGAATTAGTTTGGCAAAGAAAGCCAATTACCCACTTGTCATCAATTCAAAGTGGTGTTTTAGAATTTGCTCTGGGCCATCCCTTGTTTTTGAACAGAACTTCCCACTGTGACCTTAGGGAAATGGCTTCCCATGTCAGGTCTCCTGTCTTTCAAATATCTGGATTCTCTGTATGTCCAGTAAGCTGCAGCACTATCTCCCTTACATAAACTTCCTTCAGTCCTTTGCTTTGTAAACTTTAAATATAGAGCTTTAATTCTAGTTTTTCCGGGAGTCCTACTTTCCTCTCGTAGTTTGAAATGCCATAAAATTTTGTTTTTAAAAAATCAGGGACTTAATTAGCCCTGTAAAAAGTGGAAGTAGGCTCTTAAGATCTATACCACGTGTGAATTACGCTCATCTGTAATGCTTAGAAATACTTCCCGTGCATCTTTTTTTGGACAAGAGGACTCCTCACGTGTCTTCACCAAAGCTTTATAATGACTTTTTCTGGTGTCCCTTGTTAAATGCAAACTGCGGTACTGTCAGAGCTAGAGACAGCTACCTTTTGCTGTTTTTATTTTTTACGATGCTTTAAGGAATAAAGGGAAGCAGAAGTAAAACCTTTCTCCAGTATTTCTCCATGTCTCCACAGCTGCGTCTTGTTCCAGGGTATACTTAACTGCTTTATTTTTAGATTGGGAGAGGGGGGAGGGAGGATCCTTTGGTTTCTTTTTGTTTGCTTATGAAAACAGACTAGTTCTCAGTGTTTACTCTAATATGAAGGTGTCTGCTTTATTCTGTGTTCACTTTCAAGCAATTGGCCTATTAACAAGAGATGTGTGGTGCCCTGCTGTGGAAAGCTCCTTCCTTCAAGGTGAGTCCTTAACCATCTGCCAAGATACTTCAGAGTCTATGTTCTAGTTCCTCCTAAAACAAACCCTTAACAGGAAACTAAAGAAGGGTAAGAAAGCTGGTGTGTAAAGACGTTTTTGCTTGTCTTGCCTCTCAGTCCTTTCTTTCCTCTTCTTTCTGTCTCTACCTTTCCATTCAATCTCAGGCCATCAGCATCTTGGCCTGTATCAGTAACAATGTGGTGAGTAGGATTCATGAGGTGATCATCCCCCTGTACTTGGCACTGGTGAGGCCCCACCTCAAGTACTGTGCCCAGTTTTGGGCCCCTTACCACAAAAAAGACATTGGGGTGCTGGAGAGGGTCCAGAGAAGGGCATCAAAGCTGGTGAGGGGTCTGGAGAATAAGTCTTACGAAGAGAAGCTGAGGGAGCTGGTTCAGCCTGGAGAAGAGAAAGCTGAGGGGAGACCTTATCACTCTCTACAACTACCTGAAAGGAGGTTGTACAGAGGTGGGAGTCAGTCTCTTCTCCCAAGTCACAGGTGATATGGCAAGAGGAAATGGCCTCAAGCTGTGCCAGAGGAGGTTCGGGTTGGATACTAGGAAATTTTCTTACACGGAAAGGGTTATTAAGCATTGGAACGGGCAGTCCAGGGAGGTGGTTGAGGCACCATCCCTGGAGGTATTCAAAAAACAGGTTGACACGGTGCTTGGAGATATGGTTTACTGATGGCTTTTTTGTCAGAAGGAGGTTGATGGTTGGACTAGATGATCTTAAAGGTCCCTTCCAACCTAGATGATTCCATGATTACATTTTGTGTGTAAGCTGCATGGGGCATGAGGCGTAAAATTCAGACCCTCGAGGCTAACCAAGAACCACTAGCATGAAAAACTGGGAGGCAATTTTCCCTCTGTATTAGATAACTATAAATGCCCTAAATTTCAGGAAAGTTTGTTGAATATAATTAACTTTACAGTAGGGTAAACAAAACCTAGACCCCAGAAAGGAAATAACCAAAAATTGTAGCACAAAGAAAAAGGATGCTCACACACCAACTCACACCTCAAATCCTTCTGGACAATCTGCTGGTCAGCAGAAGTGCCCAAGAAGACTAAGCTTGTGTGTCCTGAGAAGTACTGGATGGAGAATTTCTCAGCTAGTGTTGTCCCCACCTCTGCTGGGGCTGTACTGAGGGCACAGGCTTAGGTCTAGAGAGCTGAGTCTGTAAATCCAGGTTAGAAGCTGACACAAAGGCCACATTTCTGAGAGACTTAAAGATTGGTGGTTTTGTGATGTGAATTGTGGTTCCTTCAGGAACCAAAACTGATCCACCAAACTTGGTCATATCTAGGCCTTTACTAATTGGGTTTTAGTCCTTTAATGGTAATGAAACTTTTTTTTTTTTTCCAGCCACTGTGTTATTTCCTTTTCTCTTTACCTATTGTTTTGTAGAAAAGATTTTTCTTCAGCCATACCACTTCGAGGTCTGGATTTTTTTTTCAAATGACAGTGCATTTCAAAACCCCACTAGGATTGTGGCAAACTAACATGGTAAAAACGTGAACTGTTTAACATATTAAGACATGATCTCACATTCTGAGTTTAACAAAATATCCTGAAACCAGATACTTATGCAAATGATAACCTCTCTTCTCCCCATTACATCTCAAGCAATTCACCAAGCAAGTTCCTGTCACAAAGTAAAAAAACCATGGGTAGCATGAGACAGGCGCTTTAAAATATGAAAATAATTTTGTGAATAATAACATTTTGCAATGGGAATTCTGACAAGCAGTCAGCAGGAAGGTTTGCCCTGACAAGTTTTTCAATGAAGAAAAGCAATTCAAATCACTAAAATGTGACTGACTAACCCAAAATGAGAAAGAAACTTACATGAGAAACCTAGTTATTTAAGTTACTAGCAGTCTGACTAATCACAGTACTGTAGTCCAGTGTTCAGTGTAAATTGTGTGTCCTTCTCTGAGCTAAGTTCAAAGAGGCCGTGAGACCCAAACCGTGCCTAAGGTGATTCCTCATTTTAAGGCTCTGCAGTTTAGCTCTGCAAGGCCCTCCATCCCCTCCCTGCTCTGACACTTTGGTATAATAGCATATGTAGACTATAAAGGTTTCCTGTGATCTGTGGATTACTATCACCCTTAAGAACAAAGGGTACTGTAATATAAGTATGTGCATTAAAGGAAAGATTTATCTTACACTGAGCTTTTAGATATGGTAAGTGCAAAGGATAGGCTGTTGGAAGTAGGAGGAACATCCTTCCTCAAAGACCTTCTGAGTGTCAAAGTCAAAAGGAGGTCTCTTCTTTCACCTATTCCCTCACTCTGGTCCTAGGCCACTTGTCGGGGTGGCCTGGAAAAGGTGGAAGAAAAAAGTTCTCCAGATGAGGAAGTCAAGGCAGCAACATACTAGGCTACATAGACAAGAAGGCACAGTAACTAGGTAAGATAGGTCTTATGGCTGTAGCCCACAAAGCATGGCTATGAAATACAGGGAAGGTGGACCAAGCAGAAGTCCAGAGACTCTTCATCAGCTGAAGAGAGGCACAGCAAAGACAAGACATATCTTCAGTGATCCTTGTAGATCTAATTTTAGCAGGAGAACTCATTCAGTTACCAATACCCTGTTCCATGCCATAACTGGGCTCAGAAGGATGGGAGCAGCAAAGGAGAAATCTTATTTGGATTAAGATCTCTGTTTTACTGCAGCATTCATCTGCATATGTTAACTCAAAATCTGAAGTCTCATTAGCAAGGACAGAGGGCACCATAGCAAGGTGATCTATATCCACTGGAAAGGGAATACTCTGGGCTCACCTCAGGCTGCTCTCCTGACTGTGAAGATGGAGATGACTTCAAGAGAGTCCACAGGGAGACATACTGTGCCTTACTTAGAAGAGCAGTAAGCAGTACCATGAGGTTGTTACTGAGGAACAAGGATAAAAAGTAAGAAGTGGTTGATCTGAAAAGGCACCCTGAAAACAAAAGAGCCAGGAAAAAAGATGAATACCACTGGAAACAATGTTTGCCGGAGCAGTCTCAATGGCCAGAGAGAGGAGTGCAGAGAGCTACCTCTGACTCAAGCTGTGTGATACTCTGGATACATGAAGCAGTGAGCACTGAGTTCTACAAGGCAAACCTTTGCAAGTCTTTAGTGGTTAATTGCACCATCAATTTGCAGTCTCAATCAATTATCAGGAGATGACATGGTTTATGAGGCTCAAATACATAATTTGTTTAACCGCATACAAAACCCATGCCCAAAAGATACACAGGACAGATAATTTGGTTACTACTCTGGATATGAAAATGTCAGGCACAACCTGATAACTTCATGCCATAAATCTCACTGATATTCTGCTACACGATATTGCAGTGGTATCTATTTAATATAAAAATTGATTTAAGCTTGTCTAACCGGTAATACAACATGGGTCTGATCATTATTAAGGTGCAGTTTTTCATTTTTCTATAGCCATATTTTTATTTATCATCAGTTCTGTTTTGCATATTAAGATAAAACTGACTATGAATCTGTCATTACAAACAATTGTTGCATTCCCTAAGTATGGAAGCAGTAAATTTATTTATATCATTAGGTATTTCTGTGATTTCAAGATCAAATACTTACCGTGTATCCTTGGATTGGGCAGGCTACTCTTCAAGAACTAATGCTATTAGTTTTAGCTATTAGGTCACAGTCAAAAAGTCGGTCTTTGCAATCTACTAGATCTACATAAATAAGTGATGAAGGACTTTTTAAAAGAACTTCTCAAAGTGTGGGGAAAAAAAGAATGTTGACCTTCAGTGTAACTGAAGTGTAACTTCATTTTTACGAAGTTTGGATTTGTGGATATGACAGGCTATCACATAAAAAGAAAAATGATTTTCAGACCTTACATGACTTCTAAAAGGCCAGTGGGTGAAAACTGTTTCGCTGAGATTTGAAATGATGCAGGGGCTCTAAGCAAAGATAGCAATAATCAAAGCCCCTGCAGTGTTTTTCATCTGTTGATCTTAAGGTACTTAGACAGCAAAGTCCGCAGGTAGGGCAAGTACTGTATATATGTGGAAGTCATTAGCTATAAACCTAGATAGACTTTTTTCTTGGAAACAGGAAAGCCTAAAGAAGCTGGGTTATGATTCAAGTCACAGTGCTGATAAGAAAAGATGAAGCCATCGCAGGTGTAATCAGTGTTTTGAAGGGGGCAGCAATTTTTAAATATCAAAAGCACTAACATTAAAGTAAGCAAAGAAATTGGGGGTGGAGTGAAGTCCTCCCTAAAAAAGCTATCTCGCACTGACTGTGACACATTAGGCACAAATACAGTTGTCTCAGTTGTCTTGGTGTTGTCCTATTAGAAAATACCTGATGATTGCTAAAATATCAAGTGCTATGATTGTGCAAGCTGGCAGAACCAAAAGGCCTGAAATGTTCTATTGGATGATTACCTTCCCTCCCCCAATTCTTCAAGTAGAATGGATGGCAGTTTCAGATTGAATATATATTTTCCATCTGCTGAATAGTTGTTTTTGTTCATGCTGTTTGAGGTTAACTGTGCACGTACTAATCAAACCCACTACTTCCTTTCTTGTAAAACCAAAACAAAGCTTCATATTACTTTTAGGTACAGCATCTGAGATCAAAGCTATATATATACACACTGACTCTGTGTGGGTTCAAACATTTCGAAGATTCGGTATCCTGAAAGGTGTCGCCTTTTTTCCAGTCCTGAGAGTTCCAGTTTGTCTTAAACTCTGAAGGCATCAGCCACCTTGAACCCCTTCAGCATCTGTTCCAGCACAGGAATGCTCTCAATACTGGTCACCGTGGGCCTTCTCTGCACAGCCACTGCCATTGCTGAAGGTGGGTAGATGAAGGAGGCAAGGTAGCTGAGCATGTCTACCTTTTCTCAGTTTCACATCTTTGCAGGAGAGGACTAGGTGCAACAGGGAGAGAGAGATGACACGGGACCTTTCCATATGACAGTCTGGGAACAAGGTCTTTTCCAGGTATCTGGAAAAGCAGACATAGACTTTAGCACAGTAGCATGGGTAGAGAGGCTGGGCAGGATTCAGAGTAGCTCAAGAAGGAGGAAAGACTTTGAAAACACAGGCCCTGTGAGTGAAGTTGTTGGCAGCTGATAACATGGATATAGAGGTCTGAATGGATGGAGAAATCCTACCCCTCTTCACCCCAAATTCTTTCTCTGCAGAACTCAGGAAGATAAGCTCTGCCCCAAACTGGACTGGTATAAAATGAACTTGAACATATAATACTGAGTCTTCACAGCTTATGGAAGCAAGAGTTAGTGCCTTCCCATTGTGTAGCAGGATAGAGTATAGAAGTTGTAAAGAGCAGCTAGTGGGGGTGTACATGGTACACTAGTTTCCCTTTAAATTTTTCATTATTTTTTGCAGTGTGTTTATCAGTCTTTGCTGTGTGTTGTTATACTGTGGCTTGGCTTGGGGTATATACTGTTGTGGTACTGTGGCTTGGGAAGAGCTTGTTAAAAATAAGAAGCAAAAAGATGAGAAACAAAAGTATGCAAGCAGGTTTTCCATTCAGTCTTACTGTTATGCTAGAGGTTCTGTTCCATGTTCCATGTTCCGTACAGGATGTCAACCTGTTTGTTTCTAAATGTGAACACACTTCTTTCTACCAAGCAGAAATTGTTGTTTAAATGCCCAAGTTTAAATTTCAGATTTCAGGTTTACCATCTGAAGTAATTCTTTTTGCTTTCTTATGTATATTAAAAAGTTTGTGTTGAGGGAAAGTGAAGCATGCAGGTCATTGCTCCAGTAAGTGGGCCAAATTACCTACTATGTAAGCAACAAGTAATTGCTGAGATTTATAATATCATTTATAATAATCAAAGCACTTCTTGAGATTTTAAAAGTATATTATTGCAGTGCCTCGGGGTCCTTCTTTTTGGAAGGGTTTAGATGCATTTCTAGGAATTACCCATGGATAACAGGAGGTTGTGCAGGTTCCTACTGTGCAGGTTTCAAGTAAACGACTGCAGAACATTTCTTGACAGTTCACTTACCGTCATGCTCTTTACTTCCTTACAGTAATGGAAGTGACTCAGCCAGCAATAGTGCTGGCCAACAGGCAAGGAGTCGCCAGCTTGGTGTGTAAATACAAGCACATTGGGAATGCAAAGGAAATTCGAGTGACTCTGCTTAAACAGACGGGTGACCACTTCACTGAAATTTGTGCTTCAACCTACACAGCGGAATTTAAAATGTTCAGCGTGGAAGAGGTCATTCAGTGCCACGTTAGCCCTAGCCGAAACAATGTGACCCTCACTCTCACTGGCCTGCAGGCCAATGATACGGGTCTTTACGTCTGCAAGATGGAGCGGATGTACCCTCCACCCTACTTTATGAATAAAGGAAATGGGACACAACTCTATGTCATTGGTAAGCCAAGGAGCTTTACAGTATTGTGATATTCCCAGCTTAACGGAGTTGCTTTTATGTCTCAAAGGTCTTCAAAATTCTGTTTGTAAGAAGTGATGCTCAACACTGATTCAAGCTCAGAGAACCATGATCAGCTCTTACTACTTTCCCATCTCCCTGCACACACCTAAAGCAGGCATATTGGTAACCATGCAATGTATTTAGCAATGTATGGATGTTTGGCAGCACAAGCAGTGCCATATATTGTACATGGATGTCTAGGCAGTTAGATATATAAATGCAGAAACAACAGAGAGTAACGTCAGCAGAGAATAACATGTATGTTCTTCTACAGATAAAGCCCACATTCAACGGAGGCTGGGTGGGTAGGGACTCACAGCTCAGTCCTGGTGTTACCCTGGGATAGCACTCATTAGAGAAAAACAATGTGGAGGCTCTGGGGGACTCGAGACTTCCTTACAAGGCTCATATGTGACATTTGTGTGATGTCATATCTTATTAGGCTCTTATGTGACTTGATTTGTGTGATATCATATATTTTAGATCCAGAACCTTGTCCAGACACTGCCATATATCTCTGGGTATTAGGAGCTACGGCCTCAGGATTTTTTCTTTACAGCATCATCATCTCAGCCATTCTTGTGGGCAAAGCGGTAAGTCCCATCAGCTCAGCCCCATCCTGCTAATAAAACCCCTTTGTGTGATGAGGACAAGGAGAAAGAAATGAGAACAGATTTTTCCTTTTCTTACCATTCACCTCAGTGCAAAGCAAACGTAAAGAGGCTTCCCCTTGTGGTGGTGGGGAATTATAACTTACCTCACAGATAGAAATGTCTGCAGAAAGAATAGTGTGAAATGTAAGCCTGGTTTGCCTATTTCCATGGGGGTCTGGACTACTCACAGTATGTTAGAAATAAGTCTGATGCCAAAGCTTAAAACCAAACAGTATCCCATATTTTTCAATCCTCTGCCCTTGTCCCTAGAAGCTAAATGAAGCTGTTTGGTATGAGTACTTCTAGTTTTGAACCAACACTGAACTCTGCAGCAGGAAACCTTCAAAGGGCTAAATGAATGGTAGGACTCTTTTTTTTGCTGAATGGCCCCTTAACTCCTGATTCTTCCTCAAATGGTGTTAAGGGATCTTCTACAAAGACGTTTGACAGGGAAAGGTATCTAGAATGCCTTCTACTCAGTAAAGAGAGAACACCCATCAATTTTCTCTAAATTGTGCTGGTCAGTGATTACGCTGTGATCACCTGTTCATTTTACTGTCTGCTTGTATTTTATAGATAAAGAGAAGACGATGTCTCACTACTGGGGTCTATGTGAAAATGCCTTCTGAAAAGCTAGAGAAAAAAGTTATTCCATTCCACATCACTGTTAATTGAAACAAAGAAAGAGAGAAACTGTTTCCTAGCTGGGATGAAGAGTCTGCTAATTCACTTAAGTTAAAGAAATAAAATTAATTGTCTTGTTACAAAGGTGTACGGGAAGAAGAGGGAATATGCTTTGTAACTTCTGTGGTTTGGAGGAGAATAAATAGTTTATGCATTAATATTTCAAGGTTAATCCTGTCACATAAAAAATGGCTGCATTAGGCCATTGATTCTTAGAATTGTATTGTACCAATATGTAGTCTATATAATGGTCTGTATAATGTATAGCATTAAGAGCTATTGCTGTTGCAGCTGAGCAGCTTACTGTCAAATTTCACCATGTCTACTGATCAACTGAAATCCAAACACTATTATGAGAGAAGCTTGTGTGTCATTGCAAGGCTAATACCAGAGGGCTGGGGAGCAGAGGTAGAGGAGTACACTAATGTACAAAGAAATGTTGACTTGTTTTCCTGCATTGCTATTTATTGGTCCCATTTCTGCCATTAGTGTCCTGTGCTTCCACAGAAGCTTCATCTTAGGCTGACAATGGTGACATTGCTGCTCTAAAATCCTGATCTAAGCTCCTTTCACTGGCATTGTGTCTCAGTAGTGCCGTGCTGGAGCTAACATTGATGATATCTGAGCCAATGCTGACAGCTCGGTTGGAGAGCAAGGCTGCCCAGCAGGAGCCCTCTTAGGCTGTTGCTGGGAGGAAGTTCCAGCTCTGCTGGGGCCTTGCATTTTACAAATGCTAAATTAGCATCTATCCATAAGGCAGAAGTATGTTGCTGTGTTTAACTGAGTTTATTTTCCATGAAAATACTGACAGTGTATAATCTTGTTTATTAGTTATGTACTATTCAATAAAAACCTTGAAGCTTTGCCCAAATTCAAGTTCATTTCTTATTCACCATTCTCAGAAGAAACAGGAAGTGGCTACATGTTAGAAAGCAGCGATGACAAGATGAACCTTTCCCCTCTGACCCTATGTTCTGCCCTTCTGAAGGAGCCTGTGTGATCATGCCAACACTTACTTTCTCAGCTCTCCTCCTCAGGGGGCCACCATTAAAATCTGTCAAGTCTTCAATTTTCTAGTGAGAGCTGCTGTGATGTGGTTCAGAGACGCTACCAATCACCTTTTCTCTTCCAGCAGTTACTTGCAGAAGGTAGCTGTAATGCCTTTGACAGCATCCCCTGTACATGTTTATACAAAAAGCTAGTCCTAGTTTCAAATCCTGTTTTCTTTGCACCTCTCTGACACTCTCACTAAATGCTAGCCGACACACAAGGCTGCTGGAGCCTAAAACAATTTTAGCATTCTCAGCTACAATCCACTGCTTTGACTCTTTGCTATCAACATTTGCTATCAACATTGCAATCCAAAATTTTGGCGGCGTGTGTCTCTGTTTCACAGCTCTGAATCCACCTTCTTAGCTCCGTAACTGTGAACCCAATCCCCACATCCCCCTGTGCCATGTTCCTGCAATGGCAGTAGCTCCCAGACCACCAAATCTCATTGCTCTTTTGGTTTGCTTCTCCCCTCTTGCCTCTTCTGCTTGGCATCACCTCCAACTCTACAAGTAACCATTCACATTCGCACTTTGCCAGCGTTTGCAGGCTCTAACTGCTGTGGTGCATTAAGTAAAAGTAACATCTGATGAAATACCCTTTTTCTGAAGGTGTTTGAGAATTCTTACATCAGTCTGGGATTTTTCACCCAATTTTTCCACTAACCTGGTGTTTTGGCTATAAAAAATGGTCAAAGATCACACATATGCTGTCACTGCAAAAAGACTTAATTTCCCTCTATTCAAGTGCAGTCTGCTCAGAAAAATGTGTTCCATGTTTGGTAAAAATAGATTTGACCCACACATCCACTGGTAAGAGCTGTAAAAGTCTTCCAATAAAGTTACCCTGCAAATTTTTTCCTCCACAGCAAGCAGTAGCTCAGATATCCCCTGAATCATGTGTCTGGCTCCTAATCAGGAATCAACTGTGCCTTCTTTCTTTTTTCCTTGACAATTCCTATACACTGGGACCAAGAACTTAGTTTTCTTAAGCAATCTAAAACCAGTTCAAGTAAATTACGTTCTAAGTTTATTCTTCCTAGGTGAAGAGATGCTTTGGACGTGTATGAACGACCCCATGACCTCTGGCCATAGCTAGCTGTGAGTCTCTTTCACCATACAACCTGTGTATATTCCAATTCACCTTCATTTCTGGCAGCTAAACTGACCATGATTAGGCCTTCTACATCCACTTGGACTAATCCCTCTTAGTACACTAACATTTCGTTGAGACATTCAGTCTGTTAACCAGTGAAGAATTCTTCCCTAAATAAGCTGCAGACTGATAAATTATCTAAATAGTGAAGGTTATGGGAAAGCAGAGCAGAAATTATCATCTCACATGGCAATAGCAAGATTTTGTGTTTGCTCTTGCATTTAACTAACTCCTGGTATGATGTTTATTAGTTGTCCTATTTGAAATTACTTTGCTCAAATTCTCTAGCTGCTCTAAACTTCTCTTCATCCTCAGTGGCTACTTTTTCCAACCTTCTCTTATTTCTGCAGTGTTTTTCTCTGGCTTTCCTTACCACTGTAGCAGTGTTCCCCAAGCTAAATATTATATAAGCACACATTATCATTTTTGCTCTAAGCCAGGTTCCCCTTTTGGATTTTCTGGCAGGGTAACAGGTGCACTCACATCAGCAGATATAGCAGTGCATGACAAAAGTGGCATTTCAGTTCAGATTTTATTGACAATGATACTCTTCTAACTTATATCTGGCACTACAGAGATGAGTGGAGCCTAAGTCTGCAGAGATATTTATACCTATTTCCATATGGTCCAATATAGCAGCTAGCTCTGAAGAGTGCCAAGCCCAGACCTCAGGGAATCTCCGTTCCCCTGATGACCTGTGCTGCCCTCCAGGACCCTGAGGTCTGTGCTCTTCCTTGATAATCAGAGAGTGTGTTGACAAAATCAGCATTCAAAAAAAATTTCCATATGCAAGTCAGATACAGTCTTCTGCCAGATCACAGCAGTACCAATATGACAGGGGCAAACTCTAGGTCAGTGTACATCTCAGGCAATGCAATAAGGAGGAAATCCTGACTCTTTCTGGGAAGAATGTGAAAAGTATGTGAAAAGGCGAAAGGATTTGGTTTCAGAACTCTGCTCATTAGAACAGGGAGTTTAAAAACATAACTGAGTATCTTAGGGTGGACAGCTAAGTAATGGGACCATACTGCTTTGTGAAGTTCAGCAAAAGTCTCTTTTGATGTGCTCTTCACGCTGCCAAGACATATATCAGCCTGTTTGTGAAACAGAGATAGTGAGTTTCTGGCCACATCTGAGTGGGCATTCACAGCTATACTTGTTTGTATCAAAGACAATGTGCATGTGCATACAACACTGCCCACCCCTTCATTTTCATCCATTATTTTATCTGAACTAGTTTGCCATTTTTAATTATCAGAGTCCTAGCTGATACAGAAAAACACGAGACAAAAGTCTCCCACCTGGCTACTCTATGAGTAGGCATCATTTTAGCATTAGAGGCTTTCCTGTGAAATACTCAGATTCCCCAGTCTTTGGAGGAATATGTTAATCTGAACTGTCTACTCAATCAGGCCTTGAGGTCTGTAGGGAAAATTCAGTCATCCTGTTTTCCACAGATCTTTACCGAATGGAAACAAAACAAAGATCTAGGCTATGCAGGAGCAGACGTTTGTTGACCTATTCCTATCCTTCCTAATCTCCTGACCTTTGTTCTAGATTCCCCTGAGCCAAATTCCTTGTTTTTAAATAACCAACATTTGCATTGGCCAGGTAACTCCTAACTGGTTTGATATAATTCCTGTCTGAGTACTGACTTCAAGAGGCGTTTGAGGGGCTGAGGTGAGATTTGTGGCCAAATACATTGGAAAGTAAGAAACAACTGGCTTCTTTTTGCTGGGCAAAAGCTATTGCTGGGGAGTGAGACCTGAAAAATAAACCAGAAAATCCATCAGTTTTCCATGCAATAGGAACAGCATGAACTGTATGACTAAAGAGCTCTGCCTTTAGGAGAGGCACAGATAGGAATCAGATGATGTAGGCAAGAGTAGTTATGTTATGACATCCAAACCAAAGAGGGCTGGCATACAGCAGATGGTTTTATGCATTACTAAAACCAATTTATTTTTGGCATTTGTAAACAACATGCTTGCTTGAACACATGAACAGTACTTTGAACTAGTTTCTATCACAGGTAGGCTGTGGGGTCACTACAGTCCCTGGGAGGGCAACGTAAATTTTGAATGCGGGTTTATGGCTGGGAAGGAGGTGTGGGAAAGGGGTGAAATTCAGAAAATTATTGAGCTTAGGCCAATTAAAGCAGAAAAGGCCTCGAGAGCTTAGCAACAACTGAAAACACCGGTGCACTATCGAAAGTATTTCTCATCCCAAGTTCAAAACATAGCACTATACCAGCTGCCAGTAAAAAAGCTACCTCTACCCCAACTGAAACCATGACAGGGGGTTGTAAAAGTTGTCCCTGAAGTCAGTGTATAAAATTTTGTTGCTTACTAGAAGAACAGAGCAAGCAAGAGTTCAGGTAAGGGACAAAACTCCATTGGGAATTACTAATAATTCCTGCTGATGTAACATGGCTAGTGCTCCCATGAATTAGGAGGTTATTAACTACTCAAAATTTCACTATTCTTTCCTTTTTTAACCTTTAAAATGGAGATTTCTTTCTATTTCCAGTCAGCCATCTTAACCACAGTCATGTTTTTTTTCTCTTAATGAATGTTTTTTAGTGGTTTAGAAGTTACAGTTGAACAAAATGTTCTCAGTTTCTTCACTGTCAGTTTTTCTTCTTCATTCTCTTCTGGCTGTTGTTTTGAAAAAGTAGTACTTTAAAACGTTCAGTTTGATCTCCTTCGTTTGCTGTTCTAGGGTGGGACATTTCTACACAACAACACTTCTCTTCAAATATCCACATGATACGAATGAGCTCTCAAACTTCTCAAGCTGGTTTTATTCACGGGAGCAGCAACAGGCAAGCTTCCTGCAGCAGAAGTGGTAAGACAGCGGCATTTTTCAGTACGAGTTTATTACAAATTGGAAATAAAAATATGCAGTCAAAATTGAGATTAAAGAATCTGGACGAATTGTTATAGCACAATATTTATAGGCATGATATTTTCCTGAAAACATGCTGGGTAGTACTTTATCCAGCAGTAGAACTGATAATAAGCAAGCAAATCTTACTCATTAGCTATAACACAGCCAGTTCAGTAATTAATGAGTATTGACTGGTCAAAATGAAAAAATGATGCACTGATGGCTCTTTGTTTTCATTACAAATGATACATAGGGCAGCCATTAGAGTCATCCTTTGTATCACTGACAGTAACTGTGCAGTTCAGTTGCCCAGAGTTGTGCTGCCAGGAAAATCATGTCACAATCCTGAGAAACCATATAACAACCTGACAGCTATGACTTTGATAAAAGAATACATTTGGAGACCTCTTTCTTTTGTCATTGGACTGCTTCTGGATTAGCTGGGTTTTTTTCAACAAAAAGCACGACCTTGGTTTTAAGGAAAAAGGAATTTCTCACATAATTACATGATTCCAGTTGGTAGGACTTTAAGGAGACCACCTCCTGTAACAGAGCATGTGATACAACTGGAAAAGCTTGAAACGCTGGGAAGCAGCTGGTTGGACTATCCTGTGTCATGGGTGGGATTTATCGACATTCCTGCTCTGCCATGTGATGCAGCAGCTTGTGTTGAAAGCTGGAACAAGCAGTGGGATGCTTTGTTCTTCCCAGCCAGAATCAGAGCCTGGGATGTGGGCTTTCTACAGGAAATAGGCCAAGACCGCCATTTACATGAAAGCAAATATTCCATGCTTCTTTCAACTGGAAACTGAGTAGCCAGTAGCTGACAACTCCTAGAGTTCAGTACACAGTGGCAGTAAATGAGTCCTGCTCTATATGAAAAGGGTTATTGATGACTTGCTATACCTTAGTCCTGGTTTTAGAGCTTCTGCTTAGTGATTTTTAGCTTCCTTGAACTAGCCTTTGTGCAAACTTACTTTTCTTAGTTCCTTGAACTTACTTTTGTGCTAACTAGAAAGTGTCCCTCCAAAGTGTGAGGAGATTAGTATGTACTAAGTTCCACAGTACTTGGTGCTGGGCAATTGCATCATCATGAACTATAGGAAATATCTCAGCCTCCTTCCTCCCTGTGAAAATTGAAAGTTGGTCTCTGTTGGCCTTCAGCTTCACTGCAGAAACTTCATGTGCTGGTGTGTGGGGAAAGCTGAAGTGTTTGAAGTTCTGTAGAAACTCCGATAAGGCTTCTTTTCTTCTTGTGTGTTTTTTAGAGTTGGCCTTCTTACCTGCTAGACACAATCTCTAATTCCTGCTACTGTCATCTTTCTACTTCATTTGAACCCAAACAAATACAACAAATAGGTGATTAAAAACAGGCCCCCTCTTCAGCAGCACTAGAACCAGTGTTAGGCGGTACTATGGAAACACAGAACTCGCTCCAATTGATTGGCATCATAGAGATTAAAATTTTAGATGCAATGAGCTGGACAAAAGTTGTAGAAATGGGAGGGAAACAAGAACCAAAAATATTCTGCATTTGAAACTGTCATAAAACCTGGTATGTTAGCAGTATTTAATCAAGATCAGAAAGCAAAACAGTTCATTTCTCTGTAAGTTATCAAATCCTTCTGGTAAGTGACACTCTGGAAACATTAGATAGCTTCATAATTGGCTGACTTAATGTTTTACATGCAGGAAAGATGGCTAGAACAGCAGCAATCAGCAGAATAAGTTGGTTTCATAGTTGAGCTTTGGTGAGGTGTTACATCGTGTGGGTAGCATTTATAAGAGCTCTCTCACTTTTAATTCTGTAGCAAAGATGACTGTCTGCTTCACAAATTAATAATATTTTCCTTTCTCTTATAATGCCAAACTAACTCATTATATCATAGTTTAGTTTATGACTGTCTAGTCTTTTTTATAGTACGCTCTCATCAAGATGGAACATCTTTTACACTCTTTTCATTCTTTGTCTCTCTGCAATAATATAATGCCATTATAGTAATTCTACCAATAGGTTCCAAACTCACGATACTCCCACTCCCCTATGTAATCCAGAGGCACATATCAGGTGTCAACATTCTTCATATTAACGTCATCGTTTATATCGTAATTTTCAGATTAACTTTCATTAGTTTCCATTAATTTTCCATTAACTTCCAGGGAGGTGGTGGTCACCCTCCCTGACTGTGTTTAAGAGTCGATTAGATGTGGTGTTGAGGGATCTGGTGTAGGGGAGAACTTGTAGAGTAGGGCTGATGGTTGGACTTGATGATCCCAGGGGTCTCTTCCAACCTAAATGATTCTATGATTCTATGATTATTGCATCTCATGTTTTTACTTAGTATTTTATGATTAAGAAAGACCAGACTGCCATATATTTTTATTAAACACAGCAATTGCTCTACTACTGCTGACCACAAGGAAGCTGTGGTTCTTTCATGGGAGCGGACAATTCATTTCACTCTCAAGACTCAGGTGCCTCAGTCAGAAATACACCTTAAGGACTCGCTTTATGGTTCTTGGAAGTAGGGCAGTCACGATGTAAAGCATGGACATGTGTTTCCTTTTTCCTCCTTTGTTTTTCAATGCTGGATGCTCCACAGGGCCAGATTGCCAGTGTCTCCTCCAATGAATATGTGAAATAGGAGGGAGTGCAGTCTATATCTTATTCAGTAGGTAGATGACATGCACAGGAGTGTAACAACATGCCTGGCACCTGAATGAAAATCAGGCTACAAAAGGAAAAGTCTGGAGGAAGTAAAAGGACATCAGCCTGTCTGCACATACCATGAACATAATCTCTAAATGCAGCACCTGTTTAAATGATTCTCCCCAAAGAAGTCAGTTTAGATGTGGCAACATGGATGCTTCTGGTGTTACCTTCAACATGCAAACCAGGCAACACTTAACACCTAGGTCTGCTCTAGGCAGATGAAGTATTTGAACTGAATATCCTCTTCCACTAATAAACTGCTCACATTAAACATTTTGCCTATGCCTATTTTGGCAAATTTTGTGTATAGAAAAAATTCTGAAATAAAGGAAATATACTGGCATTTCAAAATTAAATACTTTGACTTTTTTGAAATAGTGTTTCACTTGAAAATTCACTTTAACTATATAGGATTTATAATGAAAAGAAAATGAAAAAAACTACCCTGTTTGTCAAACAAAATATTTTTTTCTCAACTCCCTAGTTTGTCAAAAGCCTCAGATTCGTTTCAGATGGGACAGTGAAGTTAAAACCAGTCATTCTCATAAGTCTAGTCTTTGCAAAAGAACAGAAGTTATGCATATGAGTGTCTGTTCTGTAATGAAAAAATATCACTAAATCCAGGTAAAGCCATCTGTAGCAGAAACTATTGTGTTGATCTTCCTTTCTCACCTTACAATAAAGCTAGAAGCATTTTGTGTTAATTATGACAATTAAGTGGATAATGATGGTACAAGTGTTTTTCAATAACTAGTCAACCATTTTTTTTCTGATTATAATTCTTTTTATGCTATAGGTAGTTACCATTATGTGATTCCAAGTTCAACTCATTATTATGACCAATAGAACTTTAGATACTGACAGTTGGACCCAACTGGATCTTTACAACTTCCTTTTAACTGAATCTTTTCTTTATTCTATGAATTTAATTCTCCAGAAGGCCAGATGGATTAAAAGCATTGAAACTTGTAGCTAATTACTCAGACTCACACTAAAAGCTCATTTACATGGCTTTAAGCTCATTAATAAATCACAAACTCCTACTCATCACACAATGGTAGCAATAGGGTAAATTTTAGTGAAATGTTTAAGTTTTGCAGAAAGTTGCCCCTGCAACAGAATTGGAAGAGCAGAAGCTAGAAATAACCTGTATGTGAAGCAGGTAGTGTGGGAAAGCAGAATTAGGATTTAAATCTGTTAAACATATACAATGACATATAGTAATATAGAAATATGCATATGAAATATGCATAGATCTATATTGGGCATTCCTGAAGGCTTCCCACGCTACCTGAACCCATACTTTATTATAACAAAAACTCTTGAAAGAACCTGTCACTTATTCATAAGTACATTGTCTTGACTCTGGTCTGAAATAAAACGTAGGCTAGCAAATGTCATACCCATCCACAAGTAGGGCCAGAAGGATGATCCGGGCAACTACAGCCTGTCAGTCTGACCTTGATGCCTGGAAACATCATGGAACAGAGCATCCTGAATGTCATTATGTGACACAGGAAGGACAACCAGGCGATCGGGTCCTGCTTGACAAACCTCTCATTTTATGACAAAGTGACCTGATTGGTAGATGAGGGAAAGGTTGTGGATCTTGTTTACTTGGACTTCAGGAAAAGCCTTTGACATGTTTTCCCACAGCATTCTCCTGGAGAAACTGGTTGCTCATGGCTTGGAAGGGAGTACTCTTTGCTGGGTAAAAAACTGGTTGGAGGGCTGGGCCCAAAGAGTGGTGGTGAATGGAGTTAAATCCAGTTGGCAACCAGTCACAAGCGGTGTTCCCCAAGGCTCAGTACTGGGGCTGGTTCTGTTTAATGTCTTTATCAATGTCTGTTAATGTCTTTATCAGTGACCTGGAGTGCACCCTCAGTATGTTTGCAAGTTAGGTGGGAGTGTTGATCTGCTTGAGAGCAGGATGGCTCTACAGAGGGATCTGGACTGGCTGGATCAGTAGGCCAAGGCCAACGGGATGAGGTTCCACAGGGCCAAGTGCCAGGTTCTCCACTTGGGTCACAAGAATCCCATGCAGCATTACAAGCTTGAGGAAGAGTGGCTGGAGAGGTGCCTGGCAGAAAAAGACCTGGGGGTGTTGGTCGATAGCTGGCTGAACGTGAGCCAGCAGTGTGCCCAGGTGGCCAACAAGGCCAACAGCATCCCCGTCTGTACCAGGAACAGCGTGGTGAGTAGGACTTGGGAGGTAATTGTCCCCCTGTACTCGGTGATGGTGAGGCCTCACCTCAAGTATTGTGTCCAGTTTTGGACCCCTTGCTACAGGGAAGACATTGGGGTGCTGGATTGCGTCCAGAGAAGGGCAATGAAGCTGGTGAAGGGTACAGTCTTATGAGGAGCATCTGAAGGAGCTGGGATTGTTTAACCTGCAGAAAAGGAGGCTGAGGGGACCTTATCGCTCTCTACAGCTATCAAGCATTGGAACAGGCTGCCCAGGAAGTGGTAGGATCTTCATCCTTAGAGGTATTTAAAAGAGGTGTAGATGCAGTGCTTAGCAATATGGGTTAGTGCCAGTGTTTGTCAGAGTTAGGTTGATGGTCGGACCAGATGATCTGAAAAATCCCTTCCAACCTAGACAATTTTATGATTCTATAAATCATCTGAATAATGAAGTGTTGCCAGTTTCTATCTAGTTGCTAGAAAATATCTCCATGTTTTGCTGAAATGCTGTTTTCAGTTCTTTCAATGCGAAACTGATGAGATCTATGATAGACCCATGGCATTTTCGTAATCATCAAGTGTTTAGAAAGAATACCCCAGCAAAATCTCAAATCAAGACATTTTACAAGTAATGCAGAGTTCTCTTTAATCCCTGCCCTAGTTTGTTCATTTGGGTATTCACGAGTCCATAGCTCCCATTTTCCAGTGGTGGGTGAGTTGGTCCTATTAGTCACATTCACATGACTGTGGCCAGAAAGGTCATACAGAGAATGCTCATTTGATTAAAAAACGGTGTGTGTGTGTGTGCATGCAGCAATTAAACCATTTTTGAGAAAACTTTTCTTGGGTCAAAAGTTTGACTTTCTGTTCAGTCCCAGAGAGACGAACGAAAAGAGCCACTTTCCTGAAGGCTGTGGTACTTAGCTGGGAAATGAGACATACAGGTCACTGCTGCCTGATCCCACATTAAAGGCAGGAACGTGCCGGCTGAGACCACTGACTATCCTAGCAGAGTGCTCACCCTCTCTGCACTTTCAGTGGTCTTCGTTATTTTTACTGAAAACCTCTGAAAGATTGCAGTTTTGCACTGATACAGACTGGAAATAGTATTTTGAAACTCTGCACGACTAATAGTAAGCCTCGTGATGATTGATTTGTTTGTTGTGCTAAAGCCCTTTGAGATTGCTAAAGAGGGTATGCTATTAGCAGCACTGCCGTGTCAGAGCATGTAGCAGCAGCAGATTTTGTGACGAGTACTATGACTCTGTCCTGCAACAGAACAACCAATCATTGTTTTCAACACTTTTGAGACCCTTAAACATCCGCTACTCAGTAGATTTTTATGACAAAAGAAACGGACTGCATACAGCTCAAAACCAATAAGCACCATTCTTTCTTACGCCAGAAAGTTCTCTCATTGGAAGAACTCACATGTAACTCATACCACCCATTCAGGTGCTGCTACCTACCAAGGATTAGTCTTTGGAATCCATTTCCAGCTGGAATTTTAACTGTGCTGCTAACACCGTGTTTAATTTTTCTTTCCTCTCGCCAAGTCACACACATACTGCAATCATGCATCTTATTTGTACTCTTTGTAGGTATTTAAGCATGAGATATCATACCTCATCTTTTTTGAACTGTGTAGCAGACTGTGCCCTTGGCTCTGAGCCCTGCTGCAGCTAAGTCACTCTGGGACAGAGATTTCCAAGTGCAAGACAGGCTGTATGTGTACACTCACTGTCCCTAAAGCAGTCTGCACGAGGCACTTAGTATACGGAGACTTTTTAATTTAAAAAAAAAAAGTTGTCTCCTACACTTTTTAAATTCACGCAATTCAGGCCTGTTGAATAGGTCTTAAGTTTTCCCGTGTAGGTTCCTTCCTTTTCCCCATATTTGTTTTTAAATCTCTTAAGTTTATGCCTTTGTAAGTAGACTGGACCTTATAGGTTATTGTATGGTCACATTTCTGAGTGAATCCACATATATCTACTGCTGCAAAATGAATCTGTAGCATTTCCTCCTGATGAGTTTCTATTTCTTCCTTCCACAGACACAAAATAAAACAGCTACTCTTACCTCACTGTCTGTGGAAGTACTAAAGACACTCAGTTCTATGGTAGGACAACACAGCAGCAGTAACTCTTTAATCTATTTTATATGTGGTAATATTATTATTTGCAATAATCAAGAAGAGTACAATATAAGTGAGTACTAAAAACACAGTACCTGCTTTACACTGTCTGCAACTATGAGTCAAGACCAGACGTAGCAGGCACTACAAAGGTAGGAATGATCCTAAAAGACACTGCAGCAGCTATACACATGGGTGATTTCCACCTCTGAATTCTTTCGTGGTGAAGCAGAAAGACCTTCCCCTTTGGTGTTTCTGTTGGAAATGGTGAGTCAGAATGAGACCTAAACCTTTTACAGACACATCAGAGAGATATGAGAATGCCAGAGTTCAGGCTGCCTGGAACAAAGGCATGGAGAATCCTGGGATGGTTGAGGTGGAAAAGCTCTTTTGGAGATTGTCTAGTCCAACCCCATTGCTGAAAGCAGGGTCAGCTATTGTGCCAGTGTTTGACTACACTCAATAAAGGAGTTTTCTTATATTTAAATGGAATTTCTTATATTGCTTTTTCTCCTGTCACCAGGCATCACTACGAAAAGTCTGACTGTCCTCTTTACAACCCCCTATCAGGTATTACACACACTAATAAGATTCCTTCTGAGGCTGACAGTCTCAGCCTCTGTGAAATCAGGAATGGCTCTTGCTTGACTTGGATGTGTAATTAACCAGCTAACCTGTTAGGAGACAGACATTATTCACTTTAAGTACACAGTCTGCAGGCTGCTCGCAGAGTTTTTGTTTGTTTTTAAGGCTGCTTGCTCCCTTAGTCTGTACTGAGCACATCAGATTGCTCCCACCACTGACTCTGTTGCAGGAGACTTAACATGGGTGAACTGCCTGGCCTACAACGGCAAGAGCAGATCAGAGAACCTCCAGTTGCTGACCTATGCAACCGCTCCAGCGTAGCACCTTTGTCCTATAAAGCAGTAAGGCTGAAAGGCATTACAATCCTACAAGTTTCAAACAATATGCAGGATGTTGCACTTCTTAGGCTTTAATGTTATTTGTCAACCAAATTGCAATGCGCTATCATAGTTAGCAACGAGAGCCTAAGAACATAAGAAGATCATAGCAGGTCAGACAAATGATTCATCCCACTTTCCAACAGTGACCAAGAGCAGATGTCAGGGAAGATTATAAAACAAGGGAAGAACGCTATGAAACTGTCCTAAAATATTGTCCCAGACTTTCCTCACGAGCAGCTCAGGAACTTCAAAGGCTGGTGTTCTTTGTATTCAAGAACCCTGATGGGTTCCTCTTCCATGGGTTTATCCTGTTACTTTTTGAAACCCTGTGGACTTTGAATCAGGTAAACAAAAACAAGGATGATCAGCTGTTCTGTATAACAAAAGAAATGGAAGAACTGGAAAAAAATCGAATAGCCTTGAAAACAGCAGAAAAACCTAGACAGACAAAAGGTGGTATCTGAAGTAGTTTTCAAAGCTTGGAAAAAATGAAATGTTTCTTTTTGCAGTGGAAAAATAGTTGTTTCCATACCAACTAGAGTAATTTGTAGCTGTATTACATAAAGCTAATTAAAAAATCACCACTTGTTCCTCTGTAACCACTAACACCTAGTTACGAGAACGTAACTAGAAGGAAAGATGCAAATGGCCAAATTAATTTTTTCCCCTTCAACTATTTTTTTCTTCAAGCAAAGGAGGCACCAAAACAGTTCCTCACGCAAGCATTACAGAGCTCTCACTGATGTCACTAGAAAACATAGTGTAACCACAGCAACCCAATTAGAAGTGGCATGACTGGCTTGCTTACTTTTTTTTTTTTATATTACAGCTTTTTTCTTACCTAGCACAGAAGGAAAGCAACCAGAGGCCTTCAGAGCTAGAAGCCTAAATCAATATAATATGAATCAATTACTTGGTAATTAAAGAGTCCCATATTGTTTATTGCATGTGCAGTAAGACCCCCAGCATAAGAAATAATACATTTGTATGCTCCCCATCACACTGTGATCACCAACAAAACAAACAATGCTTAAAAAGTCCTGAGCCATAATAGGCACCGCCTAACATCAGGCACAGAGACAAGTCTTAAAAAAGATCTGGAATAACCAACAGGAATATAATCACATCCAACAGCACCTTTGAAAAGGTACACAGCAGTGCCTGAATGGTCACTTTTCGCAAAGGGAGGATACCTCACCTAACAAAATCAAGCTCGAGCTATAATAGTGATCTCTATGGCATGTACTGAACACAACTTCACTGCTACTGGCTTCCCCAGGGCTATACCTTGCTTCTGCTGCTGATGCAGTACAGTAGATAAACAAGACAAAGAACTCTGGCAACCAAACACAGTAAGCAGCAAGAAGAGTTAACTTAGAATTAAAGAGAGGACACATGTGAGTGACTTTTCAGTGGGCACCTGAAATGGAATGAGCAACTGATCTATAAACAGATCTCTGGAGAGAAAACAGATTTATTACACTATATATTCCAGGGCTATCTGATGACACATAGCTCCATTCCTGGCGTGGCAGCAAGCCAAGGCAGGTCCCAGCAAGAAGGGTATTCCTGAGGAATTCTGAAGGTAGGCTTGTGAACAGTGCTATGATTAGCCTCACACACTGATGTAACACTAATGTTTAGCAGCAGTATTAACCCAGTGAGAACAGATAAGCACCAACTTTCACCTCTTCTGATAGTCATCTAAACAATTCATGAGAGTGTAAAGTTAAGGGCTGGCTTAAGATACGAACCAAAAAATAGGAGGTCAAGTATCTCACCTCCGGGCAAGTATCCAACAGTGAGGAATGTAACAAGAGGAAAAGCATACGGTAACTCTATCCTGAAAGACTCTCATAACCTACACAAATTTGCAGGTTGAGGACTTTACTTGTCAGCTGACTGAGACTGGGCCACAGAAAATCCAGGATTCTGTAGTATCTTGCTGTGGCTTTGAACACACAAACAACATGGACACCTCTATTTCCCCAGTTTCACTACGTTGCAGCAGGCTCCAGCAGGCTGCTTGACTTCTCCTCTGGATATGGGTGTACTTTGCTGTGGCTCAGTCAGAATTGCATGAGGCTACAGATGCCATATTGAAGAAGCACTTTGGCTAGGACAACAAAAGCCCCCTAAGCAAACATTCACTTTTAATGACCAGCAACCACAGAGCCGAGATCAGAGAGACCAAGCGTGAAAAGCCTGTTCTTTAAAGTTTGCCAGCAGGCAGCCATGGGCAAGCAGGGAGCTGCATGTTCCTACTCAATGTGTATACATCTGCCTGGGCCAACTTAGATGGGAATAGCTTAGACTGAGCGGAGCTCATGGAGGTTTTATTTTGACAACAGGGGTATATTAGCTACTGCAGAGCTTGCCTGAATGTGACTAGGTACCTCCTGCATTCAGGCTTCCTCTGGGATCCAGTTAGGAGCTCATTTGAATATGTTCACCCTGAACTGTGTAGAGTGTGCACTAGAGACAGAAGGTCAGCTAATCAAGATGGGAGCTGGGCAGCTGCAGAACTAGTTGCGTTTGCTGAGACTGCTGTGTCTTGGCCCTATTAATATTTGTGGCCTGCATGCTCTGCAGTTTCTTCTGGTTGCACTCTCGGGCTGAAGTCCCTGATACTTAAGCTGATTTGACATGGCAATAAGAGGCTGTGGAGGGCCCTCAAAATGAGGAATAATATAGTGTCTTGAAAACCAAGATTCAGCAATTAAAAAGTAATATAATAATAATTATAACTATCATTATATATGTAGTATATATAACTATAACCAATAATTATATTACTTATATAACAATTATATAAAAATAATAAATAAACTTATTCTTACAAAGCAGCTATGCCTGTTTCCCAGTAGCATGGAGGTGCATGGAAGCTTGGAAGTTCAGTGAGGAAATCTGTGATGAAATCTGGAGTCTTCACAAGACAAAGGCCAATCCACCAGAACATCCTCTGATGACCTGTAATGTGATCCATGTGGTTAAAGTGATGTTTTAGAGTAGTCATTTCAATCACATATGTTCTCTAGAAAATATAGAGACGTGATTTCTGTTTTTTGCTCATCATCATTGTAATTTTTACAGCAAATTCTTTTGCGAGTGGTGACAGCATTCGAGCTGGATGTGAGGGGTTGCCTAGGCCCCTCCCTTACACTGAGATCCTGAAGAACACAAAAGGCTTTTAAGCTATGCTTCACTGGCTTAAATGTAGTTGAGGACAAATAGCAAACATATCAGAAGAGTTTATAAACAACTTCTGTCCCATCGCTTGCATTCTTGCAGGAAAGTATTTGCTCTTAGGCTTAATGTTGGTTAACTCTGTTAACTCAGTGATTTTCTGGGTGGCAGTGGACTTTACAGAGTTCTTTCTGGCCTCGGCAAGTCTGCATGAGCCACAGACTTGCAGTTCCTTGCTGTGATTCCCTGGTCTTTTGCATTCCTTGCAGTCCCTTCATCTGTCCCTCAGCCACAGCATATTCAGCTGCTTGCACAGTGATATGGATATGAAACAACTGTCACACCCTGCAGGGGTTTCCAGCTAAGCCATATGTCCTGAAGGATGTCAGTCCAACAGCCGATCAGAGACTGTCCAGGATACAAAAGAAATACAAAGCAAAATGAATTCTATCACAGGCATCATCTTCTTCTCCAATCTGCTTTGCAGACTCGTATTCTGCAGCACAAACAGGCTGTCAGTCTGTGTATCAACACCAGGATAAGGTATTAGTATGATCCTCTCCCTCATTCTCTTGAGGATGTGATGTGTGCCCTTATGTCACAATTCTGTGCTCTTTTCCAATTTAACACATGCAGGCCATACCACAAACTTCCTTTAACATGTTTTGCTCAATAGATATTTCCATACCATGTATGGCCACACAAACCATATGACCATAAGTGTATATTTTATCTTATAAATTAACTGCTGTGACTTAAACAGGTTCATCAATATAAATAGTCAGTAAATCATTACTGATCAAGTAGTAAGTGGGGACCCTGGATGTGGGCAATCATGATTTTACTAACGAGCCAGCCTGGGCTTTGGCTGGAACCAGCAAACCTCTCCCACTCCCCTGAGGAGGGGTTGCTGATAATCAGAATGAAACACAGTGACACAAAAGAAGAAGCTTCTATTCAAACTCCTTTGTCTCTTGGTCTTTCCTGGCCTGCTTAGAAGGATTCACTGTTTTTACATCTTGTTCTTTCTCATCAAATCAGCAAACACTGACAATGTTCAAATGCCTGCTCAGAAGACCAAAGCTCCCATTCTCAGCCAGGCTGCTCCCAAAGCCTCCTGAGCCCTAGGGAACCCGCTCTGTCTCTCCAAACGCAGGCATCAGAGATGGAACCATTGCTGTGCAGGTTTCACCATTTATTTCTGACGAAAAACCCACCCATTTAGACATAAAGCCACGTGGATGTGGGGAACACTCAGGTGAGATTGTAGGAAACCCCAGAGAGCAGTCACACCTTTGTAAAGGCCAGCGGCCTGAGACCGCTGCCGAGCCGTGTGACCCCGCAAGGGCTGTCCCCGCAAGCCACACCGGGCTGCGGCCAGGACGAAGGCGACCACAGCCTGGCACCAAAAAATAGCTCCCCAAAACCACAGCCGCGCAGCCAGGCCGGGGAGGAGCCTGGCCGGCGCTCGCACCGCACCTGGGTTTCCTCCAGCCGCCTTTCCCCTGGCCCTGGCGAGACATTCCCTCAGGCCGCCGCGCTACGCTCCCGCCGCCGCTGGACCTGCACCAGAGGAAGCGCCCGGCCGCANGACACAAACCGGAGGAGACTGAGTTACAGGCTTGGGAAAGCTGTGATCTCATTGTTCGGACTCCTCCAAACCCGCCCAGGCTTGGGCTGGCTAAGCCTAGCTCCAGGTAACCGCTAATGCCAACAGCAGAGCCTGGCCTGAAAACACTTGGGAGACAGGGTTGTGAAAAGCACTTCAAGTCAGCTGGGAACTGACAGTGGCTTCTATGTCCTCAGCCCCTTCAGCGTTTCTGGAAGTCCAAGCCAGGGTTGTGCCACTTCGCCTGTTCTTGGGTTTTCAGCCTGACATTTGATTCTCTGCAACAGCGCATGATCATTACAGGGGCTGTTTCTGTTGGAGGGAGTTCTCCTTTGTTATACTGTCAACGCAGTGGTAGTAAAAGTTTACCTGTAAAAAGTAATCGCAACAATGCCGAGATAAAAATCACACCACAAACCCACAGTGTGGCTCTTTCAGTCCTAACTCCTCTGAGGCAGCTGACCAGATAACCACATAACAGGAGTCCCCACCGTACTCCGAGCTCTGAAACAACCGGGGTGTGAAAATTTTACAGAATGTGTTTAATTCATCACTGTCACATCCAAAAGACAAATAATTCAAATGCAAAAGCAGAATAACTTTCATGATCACCAAGCTCATCAGCATCTATCTGTTATATACTGCTCTACTTGTGGCAAAACAGTAACAGTCTGAGACCCCAGATTTGCACTTCATTTGGGTTTTGCATTTTTACTGTCCCTTCTGGAAGGTCTCCTTTCCAAACCTAGATATAAGCGGTGCTGGTGACAAAGAACCACTCAGCAGCATATTGGCCACAGGAGAACTGCAATGGCTTCAGAAGATATCCTCCTCTCTCTGGAGACCTGCCCGTGAACCCAGGCTACTTACAGCCCTGGTAGTCTCCTAAATATCCCCTGCATACTCAGGCCTACGCCATTGAAAGGTACCTACTGCTCACAGTCCTCTTCCCAGTACACTTTGAAGGGCAGAAACGTGATTGCTACTTTTATTGTTGTTATTCATGATATTAAACCTTCCACAGCCACCGTGTAGTCTGCAGCCCACACCACCAGCATACGCACATGATTTTCATTGATCCATTCCTATCTACACTCTGTGTCCTGGAGAAGTGTTTAAGTACCTCTTCAGGTAACTGTACTGTGGCAGGCACAGGGGCTGGATATGGAGCTCCGGAGATCAGATAGAGAAAGTCTTTTGCCTAGATAGTTCTCAGTGCCTTGAGCCAGCCAGTCCAAAACATTAGTCAGGGGGTCTGAAGTGGCATTCAGAATTATAGAATAATTTGGGTCAGAAGGGACCTTTAAAGGTCATCTAATCCACCCCCCACTCCCCTACAATAACAGGAACATCTTCAGCTAGCTCAGGTTGCTCAGACCCCTGTCCAGCCTGACCTTTGTTTCCATGGATGGGGCACTTACTGCCACTCTGGACAATCTGTTTGGACAGATTGAATTTGCCACTTTGTGCCTTTTGCTTGAATTTCTAAATCAATGCCCTTGCATGTATTAGATGTACCTTTAACTTTTTAGGAAAGTTGATGACAATGAAATATTCTCAAGTATGATTGGAAAAAAGAAAAAAAGTGATTCATGGGGTACCTGGGCTTGTAACAAGTTAAAAAGCAACGTACACACTCCAAAGAGGACTGTCTCATTAGATCTGCTCTGCAGGGAGGTGTGTGCCCTGCTGCTGAGCTGATCCCCGGTAGCCTCTGTTGGTGCGTTGATGGAGAGAATATTACAGTGTGCCCCACGGGCCTGTGGGAGACCAATATATCAGCAAAGGAGGCATCAGAACAAACGAGGGAGCACCTGAGCTGCATTTCAGGCTGAAATCTCAACATCCTGAATGACTGCAGCTTGTTTACACACCTAATGGGGAGTGATGCAGATGGGAAGTAGGATTTAAAGCCATCACAAAACCTTAAAAATAGCATAGTGATAGACATTGTAGCCCTTCTCAATTAAGAGGACAGGAAACAAAACCACATGCGTGTGGAAGCTTTCTGCTCTAGCCCTGAGGGAATGACCCAGAGTCATGAGAATATAGGCCAGATATTGAAGCAAAGAACGAGAAGCAGCAGGAGACAGCAGAATATAATTTGTGTGGATAGATTGTAGCAGCCTCTGCAGAACAAATCACAAAACGTTTTATCGAGAGAATATTTTATATTGCTGTGGGCAACTGCTCATCATCCGCAAGCAGAGTGGAGAACTGCTGGTGAGACCAAACAAGCTACTTCAGTGTAAACACCACCTTTGTTTCACAGCAAGCAATGCTGTAGTATTTTGTTAACATGGGCATTGTTTAGGGTGATAACAGAGGGTGATAGCATAATAAGAATTATGTGATTAAACAGGACAAAGAAAAATATATATAGTGCATCACAGGCAAAATCTGGTGTGAATCAGTCTCCTGAGGAAAGTAGCACAGTGTTGCTTTTTGAATTGCTTGGAGTAAGAAGGGAGAAGCATTGAAGATTGTGTGGCAGAGAACAATGGTGTATGAACCAAAGAATGAACAAGCCCATTTCTCTTTGGAACTGGGTGTATCACTGGACACATTTTTAAGGCATAAAAATGCACATAAGGATTTTCCAGATTTTTAATAGTGATGGCAAGTCAGCAGCAAAGAACAGAGTTTATCACTGTAGGGTTGTGTTGGGGGTAGGACATGAAGAAAGAATGGCACTTGGGGGAAGGAGAAACCACATTCCAGAAAGGAGTTACTGCACATGCAGAAGCACAGCCTCTGCTTGAGGAGGTGGGTAGACAGGGACTGGGGGACAGTCAGGTTAGAGGAAGAAAGGAGTCAGCTCTGAGAGGCGTATGTGGATGAGAGAGTGAAAATCAAGACAAAGATAAAAGAGTGAGGATGGAAAAAGGAAACACGTGTTTGTGAGCAAAAATAGTTGCAGTTATAGGAAGCGTGTTGTGGAAACAGCCTGCTTGTCCCAGGTGGTTAACTGTAATTAACCGTAGTATTTGCAAGAAACATTTCTAAATTGCAGTCATGATGTCTCCGTCAAGGAGGTAAGCACTGACAGAGGGGGAGGCAAAGACACAAAGATTGAAAGGCAACAGAGTTGCCTCTTGGTGTGGGACTAGAAGACAGGCATCCCTTGCACTCAGCCTTGAACTAGACTTTGTGTCCCTTCACTTGTGAACATGCACTGTGAGTGTCCCAGGCTCTGCTGGCTCATCATCATGACCACCAAAAAACATCACTGTCTCAATCAAACTTTGGAGTGCTGCCAGGCATATCTCAAAGTATAACCTGGGCTGGACCCTTTTGAAACAAAGGGAGCAGTGTGCTGCAGCAATTCTAAGTGCCAGGAAGCAGAAAGGGAGAAGGAGTGATTTCAGACTTGAGGCTATCACGAGAGGAGAAAGAGAGGACAAAACCAAAGTGGACAATGGGACTTGCTCAAATTGTTATAGCAAGATCTATGCCAAACAAGCTATGCTGGCAGCCATTCTTACCCCAGAAAGGAAAAGAGAGGGATGGCAAGAGCAAGCTGCTTCAAAATAACTATATTGGTTAAAAAAATAAATTCTTTATCAAGACCGCTTTCCTGGAAAAATGTTTAAATTTTTAAGAAAAACAACAAATTTTGAACCGTAACAATATTCATTTGTTTTAAAATTTGCTTTCACAAAAGTAGCTAAAACTTTGCTTGGAGGAGTACATTCCCCTACACCTTTATTGGCCTACCCAGCCAGTGGTAGGCTCTGGGGACTCAGTCTTTGGTGTGTTGTCAGCATGCCCTCCCAAAAGTGTGGGTAGAGGTACTTTACACATTATTGTCTTCCTCCCTTAATTTTATAGTAGCAGCAGCTCTTTTTACTAAAAGCCTTTCTGGCTGCTTGTATTACACTTACTAGAGGGGCAATAAATGTCCTGACCCAAGAGAGGGCTGCTCTGCTGTTTCAGCAATTTCCATAAGTTGTTATGAGGGATGGGAAACATCCTACCTGAAGCCTCTGTAGATGGGTGATGACTTTGTAGGCAAAGCTCAGGAGTCAGATACATCTTTTTCAGCCTTATCTTCCATATATTACTCTTGAGCTTCAGAATTAAAAGTATACTTCAGAAACTTCCTCTAGTTAGAGTTGCTTAAGCTTGGCTCCAGAGACCAGGGCTGAAAATTTAGATCAAATTCTGATTTGACTCAGACTTAACTCTGATTTTAATTTAACAAAAGGCAAAGATTTGAAGAGAGTACAACTCTGCCAATGTCTGTGTGAACAGATCTTTAGCAGTGGAATAGTAGTGAAAGAAGTTAAATAAATTTTTGAGGAAGAGTAAACCAACATATGAAGATTTATTCACACAGTATAAAGTAGGAGTGAATCTGTAACCCAGTCCCATTATTCCCAAATTATTTGGCAGCAGTGCATTGCACAACCATTGCAAGGACTGAACACCAGGAGGGTCAATCAGAAATCAGTGTGCAATCAGAAAGGTTAACTGCATCTAATATATTAAACATTATTTAGAAGCTGCTTTTCCAGCATGTTATCTGCACTAAAATTAGTATTATAGGCATAAATACATAGCCAGTTCTAAATGATTGTAGAACATGTTATCCTAAAGGGTCCTAAAACATTCCCAGAATACAGATGGATAGCAGGCCAGAATAGACTACCCTACACAAAGGCAGGGAGAGGGAAGGAGACAAACTTTTGACCTAAGGCCTTAGGGCATTGGGTCACATCTCCTCCTCTCACAGAGCTGCATGAAGTTTCTCATGTCCATGCAGAGCAAGCCTGACCACCAGGGTGGAACTCTTAGGTCAGAGTGAGCTTTCAGGAAGTCACAGGGCTGAGAGGATCTTTCTGCAGTTTGGACACATTCTTCCAATGAATTCCAGGACCAGGACACACAAGGGATTCCTATCCTGCTGATAAATGGGTTCCACATAGAGCAAGACCATCAGTTACCTAAGACCAGCTGAAACTGGCAGGGAGAAATCAGGTTGCCAGTTGTAAATACACATGTATTCTAAGTGAGTTTAAGGAATAAGTCATTGACCATGGGCCATCTGTGGGAAGTGTACTGTAGATGACTGTAGCCTCTATCACGATAGATTTAACTAGAAACAGCCTTTGCAGAAATCAACATGAAATGTAATGTCAGAAAGTCTTTCATCTTCCTGTCTGTGACAGCAAGCCATGAGGTAGAAAAAAGACTCCACAGGTGTGGGCGACAGCTAATGCTGACATAGCTGTAACGTAGTCAGGGGTTAAGTTCCGAAGTCCTGTGATTATCATATAGTTTCCCCTATTGCCGACAAACCACTTCCTTTTCTACCAATGAATTCTTCCCCATCTTCACAGTAGGCAGAAAGCTGCTGCCTCTCTGTCAGGCAAGCATGAAGTCGGTTGCAGTAACTTTCTACGTCCTCTGCTTTCAGTTTGAAGCCCTGTATGGTAAGTAGCATTTTGGATTATTCTTCTTGCTATAGATGTCTCTGTGGAATATAACTCACACAATGATGGGAGACAGAAAATGAGGCATGGATAGCAAGGCGTTGAAGGAATAGAGGTAGTTAAGGGAAACAGCTTCAAAAAGACTCCTCTCAACTTTAATATCTCTGGAGTCGGTGGGGAGAGAATTCCTGCCAGCACAGGGCATTTGCTCTGAAATGCAGAAGTGCAAGTTTTCATTGTTTATATTCTTTAGCTCATCTGCTCAGTGTTATTCTCTAGCTGTTTAGACTGTAGTTCTTGAGCCAATTCTCCTTGCTGGGCGTAAGGTCTTATAGCAGCATGATGGTGAATGGCTTAAAAAGAGAAAGCAAGTTATTGGTATTAACACTGCTCTTGTTTGAGCAGGAAATGTTTATACTGTGAAAAATGCATATGGCATGGAACAGTGGATGAGTTCATTTCGGTACAGGCTTGAAACGCAAGCTGACTTAAAAGGAGGTCTAGCATTCCTAAGGCTGTGTTTGAGAAGGTGCACAGTGACAGCAATGG